>CAUYQV010181230.1:0-12305 GCA_963574575.1 Galagoides demidoff
GCAACCAAAAAATGGACGGGCATTGTGGCGGGCGCCTGTGGTCCCAGCTACTTGGGAGGCAGAGGCAGGAGACTCGCTTGAGCCCAGGAGTTGGAGTTTGCTATGAGCTGTGATGCCATGGCACTCTACCCAGGGGGATAGTTTGAGGTTCCGTCTCAAAAAATAAAAATAAAAAATAAAAAATAAATTTATTGTTGGGGAGTCATTGAGGGTTCGAGAAACCAGCTTACAATGATTGCATGTGTTAGGTAAAGTCCCTCTTACAATCGTGTCTTGCCCCAAAAGGTGTAGCACCCACCAAGACCCCACCCCCCTCCTTCCTTCCCTCTCTCTGAGGAAAGAGCCTATTAAACAGCACATACAGATGACTTTTGGGAAAGAATGGACTTAGATCAATCATTGGAAGTGGCCTGTGGGTGGGGCCTGGGGTCTCACCATCTGCGTTCAGACCGAGGCCCCCGGCCATGTGGTGAGCAGCCTTGGGCTGGTTAGTCTCCCCTTTACCTGTGAAACGGGGTTAATATTAATGGGGTTAATATCAGTATCACAAGACCGTGCTATCCTTCACTCACAGAAGGAAATTCATACTCAGAATTGCATTATTAAATTTCTATGCTGTTTTCTTTTTCTAATAGAAGTCTGTTACTTTCATAGCTACTAAGACAAAGTGAGGCAAAAATGAGAGGAAAGAATGAAAGGAATACGGGGGAAAGAACTCTGGGATTCAAAAACAGACATTTCATTACAAAATGCATGGGGTCTTCCTGTAATCTCGGCTTCTCCCACTGAGATGCTAACTGAGCCCCTCTCAGCCTCTCCTGAACCTGCCTGTACTGACAGCCTTGACCCAATACAAGTTTATCGTTCCTTCTAGGCCTCGGGCCACACGGAGATGCCTGCTGGGGCTGAGCTTCTCTAGGAAGGCCAGGTGTGGGGTGGGACGTAGTGAGAGAATGTGCTCCTCTGTCTGCTCCTTCAGAATTTTTTCTCTGACTGGCTTCTTACATTGTGACTAATTGGAAAAGCTCTACCTTTGTAGAGACAAATGTTGATTTTACTTTTTATCATCATTTGTTTATCTGCCCTTAGGGGAGGAGCAGGGAGGGGGAAAGGATAAAATATGCCCTTTCTGCTGAGAAATGTGCACGAAGTCAAATTGTTCTATGGCAATCTTGGGCTTAAATACCAGCGTGTGGGTGGCGTTGAGATTCTGTACACCCCCTTCCAAGAGATAAAACACTGCCAACCCCAAACTACTGGAAAGGTGAGTAATTCATTATAAAAGCCAAACTGTCCAATCTATTCTTTGTGTAGATGCTGGTGGTGTTTCTAATCAGTCCTCATCTATGTGGGTGGGAGTGAGGTGATACGTCAGACCCCCCAGAGCTCTCATTCATCTGTTCTTCACTCTTTCCTTCTCTCACTCACTAATTCATTGGAGAAATATTTTGGAGTATTTTTATGTTTATTATAATACACATTTGTATAATGTACAATTGTATGATAAAGAATTTGGCTGGGCTTTGCGATATCATGAGTGATAGTCCTTGTTATCATGGTAGGCTTCTCAGCCTCAGCTGATGGTACACACAAGGAAATAACGTGGGCGGCTGCCCTGGTAGGAAGACCACTCATGTGGCTGAGTGTTGGGGCTTTGAGTCAAGCGATACCAGCCCTTTAGCCCTTTCGCCCTCCAAAGAGAGGGGAACTAAAGATTGAGTCCAACTTTGTGGCCAGCGATTCAACCTGGCCTGGTTATGAAATTAAACCCCAATAGAAACTCCAGACACTGAATCCTGTGTGCTCTCCTGGCAGACAACACTCTGTGCAGAATGGTGCACATCAGTGTACTTGGGGGTCCGGTAATGAGTCCTGTCTCCATGGAGACAGAGTACCAGACACTTTGCATCTGGAACTGCTGCACACCTTGTCTGGCGATCTCCTCTTTTGACTTATTCTGGTTTGCATTTTTTACTATACTAAAAATATAATGTAAGTAGAGCACTTTCCTGAGTCCCGTGAACTGTTCTAGAAAATTATCAAACCTGAGGGGATAGAGGGAACCCCAAATTTGCATCCAGATGTTCAGAAGTGTGGGTCTCCTGGGAACCCCTGAGCCTGCAGCTGGTGTGTGAGGGCAGTTCTGTGAAGGACTGTGTCCTTTACCTCTAGGCAGCCAGCCCCTGAAGTCATCACTAGCTCTTGTGTACAGGTAATAGACACCAGGAAAACAGAGTGATCAGTATTCTTTGGAAGGACGGTTTGCTGTGCTTTGCTAAGCTCCTGAGTGCTCCCTTGGGAGGCTGGCCAGGAACCGGGCACCTTGCTCCCTCTCTGCCCTTGGACTTGGTCTTCACAGTCTCACCTTCCCTCTGTGCTCCTGAGTACAGTTCTCCCTGTTCGCGTTCTAATTTCTATGTTCACTCATGCCTCCTGTTCCACACCCTCATTTATCTCAACTTTCGTCCTTCTCAGTGACCTTCTCAGTGACTTTCTCTTAATGCCCACCCCCAGGGGCCTTTCTGCCCAGGCTGGCTTTCTCTTAGGTCCATGACAGGGTGGTTCATCCTGTAGTCGTGGGGACTCCCTGACTCCTGGGACCTGACAGCCACTTCTTGTGGATCAGCCTCTCCTGAGCCCACCCCTCTTGGCTCGGTTTGTGTTTTCATTGGGCTTCTCTGGATTAGAGTCTGGGTTCCATAGTGTCTATGTGGCTTAGAACTTGCATTGCTTCAGAACACTGCTTCCAGAATCTTCTGTGGGCTGTACAAAGTCTCTGAGTAGGAGGAGCTTTGATTCTTTGTTTTCCCAGACAGTGTCATTCCCACCTAGGCCTGCATCACCGCTGCTTAGCTGCCTAAGGAAGAGACCCACCTCAGTTCCCAGAGAACAGCCTGTGGTATCTCCACTCAGCCCTCACTGGCTCTTGGGTGGGGTCTAGACACTGACTGCTCTCAGGTCTGGAGGGGACATCTTCCACCGCAACTCTGATAATTCTAGGTTATTTTAGCAGGATCATGAATGTCAAGGCTTCACATGGCATAAGCCTGAGGCCATTTTCCAGGTCTCAGATTAGCCTAATCAGGCTGCATGCTTGACTGTTTGCAAATCCGGCAATGACCATGGTGCAGTGGGAAGCTGCAAGTCAGCTGTGGAGTCTGCACAGCCTCTCACAAGGGCGCTGAATGATGGAGGGATGGAAGAACAGATGGAGAGATAGAAAGGTACAACTATGACTTTACAATTCATCTCTGGAAGCAGAAAAATTAGAGAATCAGCAATACATGGGAAAAAAGAGAGGAAAATATTGGAAGACACACACCTGCCGAAACATTGACCTTCCACTGTAGAGGCATAGGCTATGGATGAACTGTCTGTCCAGTCAGCCCGCCAGCCAGAGGTCTTAATGACACCAGAGAGCTGTAAGTGCCTCCCTCCCCCTTTCCTTAAACCTCTAATACTGGGTTAGTTGGCACTATGTTCTACTGGCACGTTGTCTATGGCCCCTTCATTTACACATTGTCTATGGCTGCTTTCTCTCTACAAAGAAAGAGGTGAGTAGTTGTAACAAGGACCATATGGCCAGCATATGGCGAAACATGCACTATCTGGATCTTCACAGAAACTTTGCTGAGCCCTGTGGTAGCAGATCAACCTAGTGGAGCAGAAAGAAAGAATACTTGGGAATTAGACAAAGCTGGATGCAAATCCCGTCTGTGAACCTGGTAGAGGCAGTGCTAGAACTTTACACAAGGCAGAACTGGCAATTTGGGAATGAGGAGAGCTAGGAAATTCACCCTAAAACCATACTAGTCAAAAAAAATTTTTAAAACTTAAATCTATCCATTTTTTCATTTAGCAAATATTTACTATAAATGCATACTAGTGCCAGATGTTGTTCTAGGTGGTAACTCTACCAAAACAAGAAAACCACAACGTTCAAGTCATCATGGGGCTTAAACTCTAGATGGGAGGAGGATAGACAGGAAGGGAATGAACATACAGTCTCTTGGGTGGCATCCATTAAGGTACTTGTGCTGTGAAATTTAGGAAGCATCCACCCCCAGTACCTGCACTCATTAACCTCCCTTGGCCTCAATTTCCTCATCCATAAAGGGGGCTAGTTATGGCTCCTTCTCAGGACAGTAAGAAGGATGAAATGAGTACACAATCCCCACCACAAGCCAAGTGTACAGTTGGTTCCCAGAGGTGAGTTATGTTCATGTTCAGCATTCCAGAAGGTTTCCAAATATCTTAGGAGGGAGGAGCACTGAGGATGTTTTTAAATCTCAGAATACTGTGTTTCCCCCAAATAAGACCTACCCAAAAAATAAGCCCTAGCAGGATTTCCATGCATTTGTTAAATATAAGCCCTACCCCAATAATAAGACCTAGTGATGGGCATGGCTATGCAGCCTATGGAGAGGAAGACATCCCCTGAAGATAAGCCCTAGTGTGTCTTCTTGAGAAAAAATAAATATAAGACAGTGTCTTATTTTCGGGGAAACATGGTATGACTTGGTTCTGTGGATTGCTTTTGTAATGCTTGAGTCAAAGTTGTAAGGGTGCCCGTCACCCAAGTAGTGCACACTGTACACATTAGGTGCGGCTTCACCGTCCCTCCTCCCCTCTCCCACCTGCTTGATTTCTGCTGAGTTTTACTTCCCTCCATGCACATGGGTGCTGATGGGTTAGTTCCAATTTAACAGTGAGTATGTGTGCTGTTTGTTTTAACATGCCTGCGAAACTTCACTTAGATGAATGGTCTCCAGGTCCATCCAAATTGTTACAAAAGGTATTAACTTTTTTTATGTTAAGTAATACTCCGTGGTATACATACACCATATTTTATTAATCTACTCATGAATTGACGGGCACTTGGGACGATTCCACATCTTTGAGACTGTGACTTGTGCTACAATATTCCAACACAAGCTTCTTTGATAAAATAGCTTTTTTTACTTTAGGTAAATACTCAGGAGTAAGTTTACTGGATCAAATGGTAGGTCTGCATTTGGTTCTTTGAGTAATCTCCATTCTGTTTTAATAGAGGGATGTGCTAGTTTGCAGCCCCACCTACATGTTTCTGTCCCTCTGCATCCATGCCAGCTTCTATTGTTTAGTAAATATAAGACAGTGTCTTATTTTCAGGAAAACATGGCATGACTTGGTTTTGTGGATTGCTTTTGTAATGCTTGAGTCGAAGTTGTAAGGGTGCCTGTCACCCAAGTAGTGCACACTGTACACATTAGGTGCGGCTTCACCTTTAACCCCTTTCTCAGAAAGATAAAAGCCTTTCTCACTGGGGTTAAGTGATATCTCATGGTGATACTGATTTGCATTTCTCTGATGATTAGTGACACTGGAGTATTTTTTCATGTTTACTAGCTGTTTGTCTATCTTTTCTTTTGAAAAGCTTCTGTTCATGTTTTTTTGCCACTTTTTAATGGGGATTTTGATTTTTTTTTTCTTACTGATTTTCTTGAGTTCTTTATAGATCCCAGTTATCAGCCTTTTATCAGATATATACTTGTGAATGCTTTCTTCTATCCTGCAGGTTGTCTCTTTGCTCTATTGATTGTTTCCTTGGCTGTGCAGAAGCTTTTTAATTTAATCAAGTCCCATTTATTTATTGTTGTTATTGTTGTGATTGGTTTTGCATTCTTAGTCATAAATTCTTTGCCTAGGCTGATATGTAGAATAGTTTTTCCAACACTTTCTTTTAGAATTCTTATGGTTTTGTATCTTAGATATAAGTCTTTTATCTTTCTTGAATTAACTCAGTGCGTGGTGAGAGGTGTGGATCCTGTTTCAGTCTTCTACACGTGGCTATCCAACGTTCCTAGCTCCATTTATTGAACAGGGATTCTTTTCCCCATGTATACTGCTGTTTTCTTTGTTAAAGATCAGATAGAAAAGAGCCCACATAGCCAAAGCAATCTTAAGCAAAAGAACCAAATCTGGAGGCATCACATTACCAGAATTTAAACTATACTACAAGCCTATAGTAACCAAAGCAGCATCGTACTGGCACAAAAACAGAGACATAGACCAAAGGAACAGAACAGAGAATCCTGATATAAAACCATCCAAATTTGCACTGAGCATTTTTAAGGTTGCAGCTGGGCAAGTAGCAGGGCCTATGGCAGCTACTGCATGGAGTGTTCACATAGGAACTGCTGCCTTCCTGCTGGGGGGTGGCCACGGCCTGGAGTCCCTCTGTGCCCCCATCTCCTAGATACCCAGTCACCTTACAACTGAAGAGGTAAAGCTGGGGCCTGACAGGACAATCTGCGTCCTTCTGATGGGGCAGCATCCACACAGTGACAGACTTCTAACAGCAACCCTGCTGGCAGTCTCTCTCCTTCTTCTCTGTGAGCAGACACCCCAGGGACCAAAAGTATCATCTCTTTCATTCCCAGGGTTTCTTCCTCTTTCTGGAGAGCACAGCACCTTGGGTGAAGTCTGGCTGCTGCACCCTAACACCTGCCAGTCTGGGGCCACCTTCCCCACCTGTCTCTATACCCCCTGGCAGAGGAAGAGAAAGTGTAGGACAATCACTGGACACCTAGCTGCTGTCTCCTTTCACTCCACAGCTCTCTCACAACAGGTTTGGCACTGCAGATATTCAGGTCACCTACCTGGAGCAGCTAGCATCTATGCAGGCCTGCCTGGCACCAGTTCCCAGCAGCTTCCACCACAGGTGGGCCTTGGAGGGTGAGCTGGGCCCTCCACCTGCTGTGGTGCTCACGGGCTGCAGAGGTCTGGATCATGCTCTTTTCCTGGCCTCTGCAACCCTTCTCAGGCTGGGCCTGGCTCCTCTTTCTGGCCTCTACCTCCTTGGACCCCACATCCAGCCATCCCCAGAGAGACCCTTCTGACCTCCCCAGGTAGAATGAAGTCCTTCCACAGTCCATATTCATTGCCCTTGCAGCCTGTCTCGCTGCGCAGTAGCTGCATCTCAGGTGTTCATCACTGATGCTGGGCTGGAGCACCTCAAGAACATGAATGTGCGTCCTGTCCATCCATCTGCCCAGCACCTGACCACACACCAGAATCAAGGTCAATGCCAGGACTGAACGAACATCTCCCGCTCTATCCTTATGAAGCAATGTGGCTAAAATGTAAAGCATCAGACCCTCTCAGCTGCGCACAGAGGGGCTTCCATGACACCCAGCCCCCAAGGGGAGGAGAAGAGTCTAGGGTGTGATCTGACTGAGAACAGAGCCCTCTCATTCCAGTGTGGGATTGTGTTCTTTGTGTGCTTTACCCTTTCCAATGAGAGCCCCAGGAGGGGAAAGCTAAGGGCAGGATTCAGAAGATCTGGTTTCCTGATTCTAAAAACATCTCAACACCATCCAGACTGGTCCTTGAGCCCCTTGCATTGCTGCTGTGAAACCTAGCCATGGGTGACAGCACGGCAGATAAGCAGCCCCTCTCCCCCTCTTGCTGGTTGGTTCTTTCCCTTGGTTGACTACACCAAGCTCCCCACCACTGGCTCAGGGGTCGAGCACTAGTGGTCTACACAATGGATTCTGCATTTAGGCAGACCTCAGTGACAATTCCAGCAATGCCACCTACTAGCTGTGTGATCTTGGACAAATTGTTCAAACTCTGTTTCCTCATTCATGAACTAGAAATGACATCAATAACTAAGTACTGTAGAATAAATTGTGTCACTTCTGAAATTTGTATGTTGAAGCCCTAACCCCCAAAGTGATGGTGTCTGGGAGGCAACTAGGGCTAAAAGGCAGTTGAGGGCAGTGCTCATGGTGTGATTAGTGTCCTGATCAAAGACGCTACAAGTCACTCTCTCTCGGTCTGCCTCTCCCTTTCACTCTCCCCCTCTGCTGTGTGTGGACACAGTGAGAAGGACACCATCTGTGAGCCAGAAAGAGGGTCTGTGGCAGATACAGAATCCATAGGCACTTCGATTTTGGACTTCAGCCTTCAGAAGTGTGGGAGCATACATGCCTATTGTTGAGGCCCTCCAATTGTGGTCCCCACGATGACAGCCTGGTTCTTCAGTAGCTCTGTGAGCATGGGATGTGCCTGGCACAAAGGGTTTTACAATAGAGTTGACCAGCTGGCAATCACAGTCTCTGCTCTTGTCTAGGGGCAGAGAGCAGAGGCCAGGATCCAGTCTCAGCCTTGCTCTCAGCTCCTTTAAAGGGTGTTTAATAAGCCATGTTTCCACAGCTTGAGGACACCAGGCTGAAAATGCCTTGTGTGGTGGCAATGACCAAACACTTGCTGGGCACACTGGTCCCAAAAGTGCATCCACAATACCCCAAACAAGAAGTCCTGCAGTGTAAAGCTGGCTGACACAGGAAGGGTCTGATTAAAAACACCTGAAAATGTGCCTGATGGCCAGGAGCACAGCAGCCTGCCCAACCCCACACTGGCTCCACTTGCCATGTGACTGTGGACAAGGCAGTGAATAGTGTGCCTCAGTTTCCTTGTCTGTAAAATGGGGCAATGATGAGCCATACCTCACAGGGTCAGGATGAAGATGCACTCAGCTAATCGACACATCAGCACTGCTTGGAGGAAGGATGTACCCCATGTGTGCCCCTTTCACTTGTGCTCTTACTGACGCTGTCCCGGGAGTGTAATCCTCATGCAGAAGTTGTGAGGGCTGCCCTGCTGTTTAGGCCTTCTCCCTGCCTCTCCTTCTGACATCTATCAAAATCCTACCCATCCTTCATGGCTCAGTTCAAATGCCACCTCCTCCAGGTTGCTTTCCCTGGTTTCCCAACATTGGACACATGGAAGGTGCACAACAAATGTCTACTAAGTGAGTGACAGCTCTGCACCTTCCACAGGCTCCCAGTTGGTGCCTGTGCCACCTCCTTCCAGTCCAGGCTCAAGCCTCACACATCTCTGCACTCTGCAACCACGAATGCAAAGCTTCAGCCCCTGTCAGCTGCATGTTCTGTTGAGCTTCAAGATGAAGCAAGAGTCCAAACTCCCTGTTCCCTTTCAGAGACCAATATGGACAAGTCAGTCCCCATCGCAGGATGATAGTACAATGCCGTCAAAGATTGCTGCAGGTGCCTGTTCACGCCATCTAGGCCCCCTGGTTTTCAAGCTGCTTTTAGTATCAGAACCATATTTTCTTTTCTTTTCTTTTTTTTTTTTTTTTTGAGACGGAGCCTCAAGCTATCCCCCTGTGTAGAGTGCCATGGCATCACAGCTCATAGCAACCTCCAACTCCTGGGCTCAAGCGAGTCTCCTGCCTCCGCCTCCCAAGTAGCTGGGACCAAAGGCGCCCGCCACAACGCCCGGCCATTTTTTGGTTGCAGCCATCATTGTTGCTTGGCAGGCCCGGGCTGGGGATTCGAACCCGCCACCTTAGGTGTATGTGGCTGGCGCCTTAGCCGATTGAGCCACAGGCGCTGCCCAGAACCATATTTTCAAATGAACTTACATAGAATCCCAAAATGTCAAAGAGTTTGAAGGAACCTTTCCACCCTAAAGAGCTTTCCCGTAGCTGCCGCAGCCCTTCCCCCTTCCTCCTTCCCTGTTCGCGCGCGCGCCAAGAACCCAGTAGCTTTGTCTAAAATCACCCAATCAGAAGCAGCCTCCTTCCCCGGACTTTCCCGCCCCTCTGCCTTCCGCGTTCCCGCCTGCGCCAGGCTCCCCACTCAAATCCTCCCATCAGAACTCCCCACATACCCGCTCCCCTATACCTTCTCTCCGCCCCCTAATGTTTCCCTATAAATTAGCCTGTAACAGCCAATCGAGATCCTTCTTCCCCAGCGGCTGAGGGACCCTGATGCGTCAGCAATAAACTCGCCTCTTTCTTTTGCATCCACCCGAGTCTGGTGACTGTTCCTTGGGGGCGGCTATCGTGGCTGGACCCCGTTTTGGGTCCAACAAGTTAACTGAATTTTTCAAAACAGAGCTGTCCTGGCACAAATGGAGCCCAGATCCCTGAGTCACCTCTGCAAAATCCCAGGGCCTGGGAACCCTTGAGACCCACCAGCCCAGGCTCCTACGCATTTTGCACACAGGATCGCCAGGTCCCCAAACAAGAAAAAGCCTGGGAACACCCAGAGCTGTCCACAGCCTGGCTTCTGTTTTTGCCCCGGGTTTCCCCCAAACACAGCCTCACTCCAAGCACCTGACCCTGTCTGAGTCTCCCCAGATGACTCCTGCAACTCTGGATGATGGCCACCTCTCCACCTTCCAGATGTGGCTCAGGCATCACCTCCTCCAGGAAGCCCTCCCTCCCACCTCCATCCCGCCTGTGGGTACATGGTGGAAAGCAGATCTACAAGAGCCAGGGCACCAGGAGCAGGGCAGCGCCAGGGCACCAGGAGCAGGGCAGCACCTGGTCACCTAGGTAGGGGAGAC
The DNA here is from genome assembly GCA_963574575.1 of Galagoides demidoff. NCBI lineage: Eukaryota > Metazoa > Chordata > Mammalia > Primates > Galagidae > Galagoides > Galagoides demidoff. The sequence goes on from CAUYQV010181230.1 coordinate 10,360, forward strand.
CAGCCTTCACTTGCCAACCAGCAGCAAAGGGGGAAGAGGGCAATTGCACCTGGATCTGATTTCACCCAAAAACGAAAGTCAAAGATGGGTTTTATTCAGCAGATACCTGAGTGGCCCCTGTAATGATTTAAGGTGACCAGAAAGAACGACGATTCCAGAAAACACAGGAGTTTCCGGCATAAAGCCCTTCCCGCTGCTTCTTTCCCAGGCATTAGGGTCCCCCGCTTCTGCCTCAAGGTGCTGCCACCTCCCACACTGCCACTGTCTGCGGTTTCAGGGTCTCCAGCTCCCCCTCGGCGGGGGCGATCCCATGCAGCGTCTTCAGCGCGCGTCTGGACGCCCAGCCTGCAGAGAGCGGCAGGCGGGGCAGCGGGCGGGGTGCCGGGCTGTCCGCGTGGCCGCAGCGCCCTCTGCCGGGAGGACCCGAGCACTCACCGGGGCGGGCGCGTTGACCACCGAGAGGTTGTAGCCGTAAAGGAAAGAGGAACCGAAGGCGCCCACTAAGGAGGCCATGAGCAGCGAGCAGGACCAGTCCTGGAGAGGAAGGAGAGAGCACGTCAGCGCTGGCACTCGGAGCGTCCCCTTGGCTGGGGAGGCCTTCCCCGCCTGGGGAGAATTTTCTGCCGGAGGGAGATGGAGAGAAAAGTGGCTGTTGGGGCCTGGCAGGTGGGGTTCCTGCCCAGGTCTGCGGGTACAGGAGGGCGCCCAGGGGTCCGCAGCCACACCCTCACCTTTCTCCCCCCGCATCTTCAGCAGGTGCTGTAAGCAGCCCCACACTCCCATTTTAGCTGAATTTGGCCGGTGTTTGACCCAGATAGGAGCAAAAGGCAAAGCCAGACTCAGTTGCCGGAGATGGCAGCAGAGGCTGCATCTGACACTTGCTAAGCACCAAGTGCCTCTGACCACCTCCTGTGCATTATTTCTTGGAGTCCTGTTAGTCCTCTTTCACAGGTGAGGAAGGCAGGACACAGAGCTGTGGCAGGCAGCACCCTCAAACCCTCTACTACACCACACTGCCTTTTCCCCACCGGAGCTGCACCTGGGTGCCATGCCTGGGGACCTGAGCCTGCTGCCAGCTTACACACTCACTCACAGGCAAACTCTGTGCTGGGCTGAGGTGCCAATCTGCAGGATGGCCCAAGCCTCAGGACAAGGACTGAGAGGTTCAAGCCTGGCATGAAGCACAAGGCATCCGCCTCCACAGTCCTGTCCCACAGCCCCATCCAAAGGGTGGCCACTGCAGGACAGGGCCCCTTGGCATAGGCTGACCAGCTGATATAAGCCAGGAGCAGCAGCGGCCACTGTCCTAGTCTAGCCAAGAGAAAGAGGGCTGTATACAGGGGACCAGGGTTCTGGAAGGTGCTTTCTCTGTCACCATTTCACTATTTGTGGATGTGTGTGTATTCTGGGTGCCAGGACCTGCTGAAGTCTTACTCTTCTGGTTTCTCTTCACTCCCTTCTGATCCAGCTGTGCCCAGGCAAACATACTGAGTCTCTCTACTGCACCCACTTGCCATATGCTCCTTTTTAGAGATGTTTTTCTTTCTAAGACCTGTTAGTGACACCTCCTCCTCTGAAGAGCTCCCTGAAGGCTCCACCTTCTCATTTTACGTTTCTCTCTTTGATTCAACCTTGTCTGACCCACAGCCCTGGCACTTACACTTTGTAACCTTTACCAGTTATGTCTCCACTTTGTGACTTGATTTTTTCACCTTTAAAATGGGGATAATGGCTCGGTGCCTGTGGCTCAATCGGCTAAGGCGCCAGCCACATATACCTAAGGTGGCAGGTTCGAATCCCCAGCCCGGGCCTACCAAACAACAATGACGACTGCAACCAAAAAATGGCCGGGTGTTGTGGCGGGCGCCTGTGGTCCCAGCTACTTGGGAGGCTGAGGCAGGAGACTCACTTGAGCCCAGGAGTTGGAGGTTGCTATGAGCTGTGAT
>CAUYQV010181234.1:0-15492 GCA_963574575.1 Galagoides demidoff
GTGGTCCCAGCTACTTGGGAGGCGGAGGCAGGAGACTCGCTTGAGCCCAGGAGTTGGAGGTTGCTGTGAGCTGTGATGCCATGGCACTCTACCCAGGGGGATAGCTTGAGGCTCCGTCTCAAAAAATAAAAATAAAAAAAAATGGTGGACTAGAAAGGTAAGTATCCCAGGAAGCAGGGCTAGAGAAGGGCCAGTTGAGTGGAAGGGACATGACAAGTGGACCCTGAATGCCTTAAGCCTGTACCAAGGCAACTGCTGGTGAGGGAGCAAGTACACTAACAAGCTCATCACTCATCTGCAGGCCCAGATTTCTTGGGCTCACAGACGCATGTGGACTGTCTTGTCCCTAAAAAAGAATGCCCAAGAAGCTACCTGACCTACCTAGAAAGGACTTTCTTTATCCTTGGCCTTGCAGCTCTTCTAATTTCACTACAAATAAAAGCCTGGCTAGGAGAAATATTTGGTGTTGGTGCTCTGCTGAGATCGCCTTTTCTGCAGGTGCATCAGCTCCCAGCTGCCGTGAGCTGTGGGCTGCTAAGAGCTCACAGCTGCAGCCTTCTCTGGAGAATTGGCCTCAGCTAACAGGAGTGGAGTCCCCAGTTCAAGAGTGCCTCAGCCCTGGCAGCTCACAGCCAATGACTGGCAGACATGGGGATATAAAAAGCTAACCCCTTGCTTCAAGGTGGGACAACTCTAGTGCTATTTACATTCAAAGGGCTGCCGTGGATCAGGAGAAAGCTGGGCTCCAGCTAAACCACACCCTTGCTTAGCTCCTTCTTCTGTTCTTTCCTACTTCCTCCCTCCTGCCCCCCACCCCTGAGAGCACTCCTTCAACTGAACTTAAACTAGAGTCTTCATCGGAGGCACCAGGGTTTAGGACTTAGGCACCTCATCTCAGGCACCAGGGTTTAGACAGGCATTAATGCAGCTAACTCTCAAATAGCTTTTACCATATGCCATACACTCTTCTAAGAGCTACATGTGTACTAACTTCTATAGTCCTCGCAAATCCACCCCTACAACATGGATATTACTATTTTCTCTGCTTGGCAGCTGAGGCAACTACAGCACGAAGATGTCAAGTAATTTGCGCAATGTCAGACAGTCAGTGGAGGGAGGCACAACTTGAAGCCATCAGTCCAATCTTTAACTATAACTTCTACTGAAATTATTCCATTATTCTTCTCATCACTCTCTTTTAATACCTGCTTATGTTCCTTTCAGAAAGCCTTTTGCAAGCTTCAAGATCCTGGCAGTCCAGGACATCCTGGAACTATAATCCTAAAAAACAGATCTCAACAACCAGAGGGTTTCTCCTAGCTGCATCTCCCCCAATCCTGGCCAGGATTTGGTAAAGGTGAATTTCCCAGCTGAGCAGATGAGGAGCAGTCTGCACTGCTGTGGCTGCAGAAAGTGTACTACTTAAGAGAAGTTAGGAAAAACAGCTCTGTAGCACAGACTTTTTCAAGTGAAATCCTGCCAAAGCACACTAAGTCGCAGTGGCGGGGGCTGAAAGTTACCCAGGGGAGGGGGATAGAGGAGGAGGGTACAACAGCAGAAGGGTAGAGCGCCCCCCACCCAACCCCTACTGCTAATAGGAGTGTAAATTGCTGCCCGCACCTTAAAGAACTGTTTGGGGCATCTAAAATGGGATATGCACAACTTATGACCCAGCAATTCCACTCCTTGGAATACATCCAACAGAAATGGGTATATAGGTTCAACAAAAGGACTGTTTAAAGCATCCCTAAGTATAACAGTAGAAAAAAAATAGAAAATACCCAAACTGCCATCAAAAGGAGAAAGAATAAACTGTGTCATATGCACCCAGTGGATGACTCTATGGCAATGACAATGACTGCACCACATCTATACATAAAATGAAGATGAATTTCACAAACAAGTTGTCGACTGAAAAAAGCCAGACACAAAAGAATATATACCACGTGATTCCACTTGCATTAAATTCAAAACCAGACAAAACTAATGTATTGCATTAGAAGACAGGCTAGTGGCCACCCTTGGTGGGGGAAGTGACTGGAAGAGGCCGTGAGGAGGCCTCCAGAGTGCTGGGCGCGTTGATCTGGACCCATGATCTGGGTTCTGGTTGACTTTATGCAAGCCCGCCAAATGTGCACTTATGATTTGTGTCCTTCCTGTGTGGACACTATACTTCAAGAAAAAGCTCAAGACATGATAGAGGACAATTTTGTTGACAGAAAAAAAAAACCCTCCCCACATAGGCTGTCTTTTTTTTTTTCCCTCAAGGAAAATTATTTCAATGAAGGTCAAAGCAGTTTTCTTACCAGAAAACTGGTCTTCATGACACTTGGGAGTTCAAATTCCTTAGGCAGGTATTTAGGTATTTAGTCTCTCAGAGATCTCTCTTTAGGCCTCATATTCTGCCCAACACTAATTTCTCAGATGTTTTCCTTATCCCAACGCACTGGGACTAGGCCATGTACTCAAAAACTGGAAAACAGTCAAAAGAGGCTGTCAGTAAGCACCAGAAGAAGATGTGTCTGTCCAGCCCCATCCATGTTTGCCCAGGGCTTGGATTTATGATAAGGATGCATGAACGGACCAGGGAAGGCTGTGTTACGTGGAGCCACTGCCAAAGCAGCGGGAGGCCTAGACAGCCAAGGGCTTCCTTCCAAGGCTCATCCAGGGCTGTCCACTCTGATGGCAGTCCCCATGCTCCCTTCTTCAAGGTAAGAAGGAGCCTCAAAGAAATCAACACTATAGCTTCCAATAACCCTGTCAATTTATTTCAATACACAACAGGGTCCCTGATGTGGAAAAATCAGATTTCTAGGCCTCTTCAACATCTGTTTCTGGCAATCCCAATGTGTTATCTTTTTTCATTGCAAAAGGCAGTTGGTAAATCGTCATGTCATTTCATTAAAAAAAAAAAAAGTAAAATACATGGAGGCTTCTGCTAGATTATTTATGAGTCCACCAACGAGAACCTGAAAGAAATACTCTCCCTTTTCACCGCACAAAAGACTTTTCTCCTCTGTTCGCATGAGAATAAAGAGTCATATTTGAACAAGTGTGATTGTCTGGTAATGATTTGTCAGAAATTACCTCTGTTTTTTTGCCTATAGGCCTTGGGGGTATTCATGTGTTCATGTGCCTGCTTTGCAAACATCTATTGAACACCTACTGTGTGTCAAGCATTGTTCTAGGTGCTGAGGATAAGACAGTGAATTAGACAAAACCCTGTTCTCTGGAAGCTTTAGTTCCCCAGAAAGGACCTACTTGGAACAGGACAAAGTGCTGTACCAGGGCCAGGCTTCTCCAGCACAGGTTGGTTCCTCTTTAGCACAGAGGACCTCATTCAGAAAAATGTACCCGCTCTCAATCTTCCGGCCACCCAACACTTCCCCAGCACTGGCATAAGCTGCTGCTGTTCAGAACCCTTCTCTAGCTTTTTTCTTCCAATATAACAGTGGATGCAAGCAAAGGCCGAGCATGTTTGTAATAGACGGTCCCACACGACCTGTCCCCTGCCACCATCGCCAAGCTCATCTTTTGTGACCTCCCTGCCCAATTTGTTCACTGTTCTTGGGTCATCCTGGCCATCCTGCTAATCTTCAACTGGGCCAAGCTCTCTACCACGTCAAGACCCTTCTGTTAGCTGTTCTCCCAGCCTAAAGTCTCTTATACCAGATTGTTATCAGAAGTAGTTCAACCATATCTTCTTGTTACTCTCAGATCAGCTTAAATGCCACCCCTCAGAGAGGCCTTTTGCAACCATCACCTAAAGGAAGCTCACTCCATGGTGTCCTGGGATTTCCTGCTCTCTAGACGTGTGCGTTGTCTATTTCCTTGCACCCCATAGAAGGCAAGGGCATTCAGGGGAGGGACCAAACCTGTCTGGTTCACTTCTGTGTCCTCAGAACCTGGACCAGTGCCTGGCGTGCAGTAGGTATTTAATCCATATTTGCTTAACAATTTAATACTTAAATAAAGCGAATGGCAAAATATTAGAAATCATATAAAAGTCCAATAGCTGGAGATTTGTTACATAATTATGGCAACTTTCTCCAATGGGCTACCATCTAAGTAGTGAAATTGATGTTGTAGACTAATGTTTCTCAAACTACAAAATATGATCTAGATGGACTCATGGGATCAACCAGTGAATCATGACATAGTGTATTCTATTATATACTATTTTATTACAAAACAGAACAGAAAATATTAGAATATACCATGTAAAATAAGGACAAGTATTGGGTGAATCTGTGTGAGTGTGTTTACTAGGTGGCAACACAAATCTGTACTCTTTTAATGTGGATCATTGGCAGAAAAATTTGGAAATCGCTGTTGTAAGGATTAATGACAAAGAAACATATTCCTAGTGAATTAAATGGAAAAAAGCAAAAGAACAAAAGACAATACACGTATATAAGATAAACTATTAGATTGACATATTATTAACTTTAAAACAAAGCATAGATAGCATAGAAAACTAACTTCTGAAAAAATAACCAAAATGTAGAATAGACTTCGCTGGGTGATTTCATTGTTTTCTTCTTTGTATTCACCTTTGTTTTTTACATTATCTACTTTGAATATGTGATTTTAAAAATGCAAAGTATTTCTAGAAGATGTTGTATAATACTCTTTAGAAAAACAGGCTTTTCTTTCATAAAAGTACCTCAATGGCAGTGTTGTAAATTATTGCAGATAAGCTTTTAAGTGCGTATGGAAGCATAATTATGACCGAGAGTTCTCTCTACAAAATGTTTCATCTCACATTATCTTGTCTAATCTCCATAATGATACAGGGGAGGCAAGACAGCAGTCATCCTTGTTCTCGGAAGACAAAACTGAGGCCCTGAGAGGTTACGTGACTTGTCCATAGTCATACTGCAAAGAACCCAGAACCTCTGATCACTGATTCATGCCCTACTTTACCTATTTTGCTACAATCTTCATACTTTATTGTGTTGTGGGGGACATGATTATCTTCTTTTCACCTCTGTCATGTTTCCTTTCTCTTTCTTGTTCCACTTCCTTCCAGAGCAGTGATTCTCAACCTTCCTAATGCCTCCTAATACCGCAACCCTTTAATACAGTTCCTCATGTTGTGGTGACCCCCAACCATAAAATTATTTTCGTTGCTACTTCATAACTGTAGTTTTGCTACTGTTATGAATTGTAATATAAATATCCAATATGCAGGACGTATTTTCATTGTTACAAAGGGGTCACGACCCACAGGTTGAGAACCTCTGTTCTAGGATCTTGATGTTGCCAGCTTTAGAGAATGGTTTGGCTACTCTCTCAGCCATATTTCTACCCGTAGGGCCACCAGGGTATTGCCATTTCTGTGTGTTCATTTCATACATTAGAGACACTATAATGTGTCTGTGGGGGTTTCGAACCACTCAAGGTTTAAATCCCAGCTCTGCCACTTAATAGCTCTGTGGTCTTGGATAAGTTGTTTAACCACTCTGGGCCTTGATTTCCTCATTTATAAAATAGGGCTGATGGTGATGACAGTTGCTTTGACTTCATTCAGTTGTTGTAACCATTGTGGGGGGCCTAACGCAGCCCTACGTGAACCCTCTTCTAAGACATAGGAGACAAAGGACCTAGTTACCCCCACCCTCAAAGTTTATGCCAAAGGACCCTAACCCACCAAAGCCTTCCCTGCAAGCTGTGAAAATTTGCCCACTCCTATACCCCCATATAAAGAAGGTTTCTAACTGCCCCTGGGCACAGACTTCATTTTTGCCCTCCCAAGGTGGGTTACTGTCCCTTTCAATAAACTTGACCTAAACTTCTGCACTCCGGTCTCTGCTTCCTCTCAGTCTCCTTTCTGGGAGCCACAGCTTACATCTTCTAAGAATTAAATGCGTTAATACATGTAAAGTACTAAGAATCTGACATCATACTCAACAAACATTATTATAAGATATTGCTGTTGTTATTAGTATCATTATTATTACTATTACTATCATATAGTTTTGGAGGACTGTATGGCCCAACTAACATTGTGTCTCCTGATTCTCCTCATTTTCTTACTCTCCCCACCACCCAGGGTAGAATTTCCTCCATCACCCTCCTAGGACTGCCAGTGATTTTGCAACTCCTCTTGTTTTTTCCCAAACAGCTCCTCATTTCTGTCTCTTGTGTTTGAAGTCATGCCTGCCAGTCCTGGATGCTTCCTATAAGTCCCACTGAGGACATGAATGCATCCAAGAAGAAAACTGATGGCTATCTCTCACATGGACATTCTCAGCTTGCCTCCCAGTTACCGGTTACCCCCTCTTCCAACGACAACCCAGGTTTTTATTTGAGCATAGATCCCACCTTTGAGCCCAGGTCCAAATGGTCTAGATGGGGCTCCACCTCTCACACCAGGGTGGAAAAAAGAGAAAGAATCAAGGAAGAACTTTCTGGTAGCCTTTGTCTTGTAGCTTCCCTTTAGCAAGATTTGGAACTAAGAAAATAAAGAGAAATCACTGCCAGTGGCCATCACCTTGGGAAGTCTGAGAAGAAAGCCCGCAGATGAAGGAGAGTGAAATTGAGTCTCCAGATGGACAGAAAGGGCACATGGCGAGTCCCCTGAAGTCCCTGGGTCAATCCTTACTGAAAGCCAGAATCCACCCTGAACTTCATTAAACAAATGAGCGCTTTCCCTGATTACCCCTTAGGACAGTTGAGGTTGGGTTTCTCAGTACTTGGAAAGAGTCCTAGCTGATAGATTTTTTTTTTTTTGCAGTTTTGGCTGGGGCTGGGCTTGCACCCGCCACCCCAGGTATATGGGGCCGTTGCCCTACTCCTTGAGCCACAGGTGCTGCCCCTAGCTGATAGATTTTTGCAGTAGCAACATCCTTGGAACCACTAGTAAAAACCAACTGAGATAGCCTACAGAAGAATGGAGCAAAACAAACGCCTAAGGCAAATTAAACATAAAACGTGGCAAATAGGTATTCTAGTCTCAAAGCATCTCTGGGAAAATCCAATTCAGATGTTCTTTGTCTGACTCCAGCTTCCATCTGCCTTCATTTCATTTGAAAATTGCACCTTTTTATTCAGAGTTACTTAAAGACTTTTCACCTAGGCTGCTTGGATCGCCCCTTCCCCCACATGCCAGGAAACCATCAATTTCAGCAAAGATAAGAAGCAAACGTGATTGTAATAGAATTTAAAACAGAATGCAGTTGTTTACATTAAACATACAAAGGCCCAGCATGTAGAGCCCTGAGAATTAACAGCTGCCCAAAGCCAAAAGGGTGGCCATCTGAAGACCACAGGGTTCATCCTTTCATCTTACAGGCCAATGCCTGTGGCTCTGAGAGGTGCTGGATTGGCTGAGTTCCAGACATGAATGCAGTTATTGCCTGCAATTTGGCATCTGGGATATTTGTATCGTGCACTGTAATGGGCCACCTCACAGGAGAGGGAGTCCCTGTGACTGGGAGTATTTAAGCAGAGTCCGGATAGCCATCAATGAGGGCAAAATGGAGATAAGATAATTCCTGCACTGGGAAAGTGCATGTGTGCGTGAGAACTCAGATCCTACACAGCTTGGGGAAAACAAGAGAAAATCAAGTTGAGGGAAGGAAAATTGGATTTTTGTTGCCTTTAGATTGGGCCCTTGCCTACCCCTAGTTCCCACACTTCCCCCACTCATATGCCACATGGTCCCCCCCTCCCCGCTGACATGCAGAGAAGTTGCCCCTGCCCCAAGCCAGACACTACTGTTCCTAAGAAAGGCCGGTAGACTAGAATGGCAGCTGTCTGGGAGAAAATGCAAGTCATCAGGGGCAGGAAAAAGAGGAGAGACACGATGGCTGGCTCACCCTGCTGCCTTTTCACCTTTTCTCTACTTCCTAAACCACCTTCTTGGCTGCTTGTTGACAGGTGTGAATTGGAAAAGGCTGCGTAGGGTGTTCTATGAAGACTAGCCCTGCTGAGTCTCTGAGTCAGTCACAGGCTGGGCGACTTAAGGATGAGTTGTCCTGGCTAGAGAGCCTTGGCACGACCATGCTTTCCTATAGGAAACAGCACAGAAATACTAGAACTGGGGCTGCTTTGCAAGTGGCCCCGCACTTGAAATCCCGGAGAACTGGATTGGGGCAATGAGCCCTGTGCGGAGGAGACCTCTATGCGCAGGTTGAGTGAGATTTTATTTCACAATCCCCAAAGCATGATGGTATCCATTTCTGAAATGTGCTCTGGGGGCCCAGAATTTTAACATAAGACCACCTGGATTTCTTCTGAGTATTCCAAAAAGATGAGAAAAGCAGCGGGGATGGGGGGGCTTAGTGAGTGGAGAACCCAGGGGTTAAGTTGTTTTCAGATGAAAGTGGACAGTCTTCAGAGTTTCGGTGCATTTCTATAAATGAGAAACTGATCTTCCCCCTCCTTGGAAACAAAGGCGGGATCCCTCCTCCCTACACTCAGCCTCAGAGGCTTTCTTTAATCATTAGCTCCAGTTTGATAATAAATTACAAACACAGCTTTTTTTGTTGTTGTTTTAAGATAGAAGTCCGGGGCTGATGTGTGTATGGTGGAGGTGGGGGTTGCTGAAAGAAAATAGATGTTCCATTAATTCTCCAAATAAATATATCTTAAAAGCAGGCTCAGTAAACCTTATGACTAAAAGGCATTTAATTAACAAACTCTTCCTCAGAGGTTCAGAACTTCCTCAGTGAACCTTGGGAGGGAAACTTTGACAACAATGTCCAGGTGGGTTTGTGTGCTCTGTCATTGTGCTAGGCCTCAGAAGCTATGCGTGGAATTTAACAAAAAGAATACTGCTAATTCCACACCCAAGCTCTATCAAAGAAAGCTAAGGCCTAGTGATTACCCCGACTTCTGGGAATAACACAGATAATCAACTTGGGTAATTCCAGGTTCCAAAGAAACAATAAAAAGGGTTTTCTCCTTTTTAATCAAATAATACAACCTACATAGATATTCTTCCCATAGATCACATAACTGTGGTTATACGGAGCTGGTAATAGCACCTTAAGATTCTTAAAAATCTTTGTACGTGAACTCAAAAGTTCCATTTTCAGTGGCTTAAGGTTTTCTTTTAATTAGGCTTTAAATTGATGTTTTTTGATTAAGACAGATTTATTGTAATTGCAGTTGGGATTGTTAGAATGTTTTACTTTGTAGCTATAGATACAGTCAATACAGGGACCTTAATTAGTAGATATTGCTGCATCATTCATCTGTATTCGGTCTCGTGGCTATTTTCTCTCCAACACAGGACTCTACCTACAAAACAAAATAGATATTCCTAAGTTATACTAATGACAGTCCTGACTTAGTGTAAATAGACAGAAAAGGAGTCCAAGCTCCTTATGGCTAAGCCGGGTTTTATACTTTAGTGGGTGCCCAGTGTCTATTACATTCCTCTATGAAGAGCTGATGCCTAATAAATATTAGTTAAATTGAAAGCAAGAATTTCATGATCTCCAAGCCACTTGTGAGTCACTAGTGTCTGTATGGCTAATTGACAGTCATAACCTGGGATATACATGCAACTAGGCCACATACAGACTATGAAGCCACCTTCCTTTCAGACTAAGCTTTCTCCAAGTGTGGCCCACCAACCACTAACATCAAGATGTTTGCTAAAAATGCAAATTCCTGGGCCTCACCTTTAGCAAACCCGAATTTCAGGTATGAGGCCCAAGACACCAGATGCTAAGTTGGAGGCCCTGGGCTCTACACCCTGTGCTGGGCAGACAGTTAGGATAGAAGCTGCTCCTGTTACAGACTTGAACTCCAAGTAAATGATATGGAGAAATCAAAGAAAAGCCAGAGGAAAACTTGATTAAAGGATGGAGAAAGAGCTCCTATAAGGAAATCCTAAAGGTAATCTAAATAGCAGGCCACATGGTTTAGGAAGCGTCTCCAAGCACACTTAGGGAGGCAGTTTTAGGGAGAGCGAGACTGAAGCAGCCTCTAAATCTGGGTGTCTGGAAGATAAAGAGGAACATGGTGCGCTGGGAAACATGACAATCTCAAACGTCCTCACAACCCACCAGGAGCAGGCTCGCCCCTAACATCTGCGGGATGGAGCCCAGAGTACAAAATGAGGCCCGTATACCATATGTCTGAATGTTTAAAAGTTACATTCCAAACGAACAACTGTTTAAATCAAAATAAGTTCTTTCCTTCTATCTTGACAAATAACCTGTCATAACAACTCAGAAGGCCAGGTGTGCATTTAGAGTTTAAGGGCTCGTTGGAGGCCCACAATAGAATTTGGAGGAGCAGGAAGAGAAAGCTGGCACTTAGCCACCCCCTTCTTCCATCACCCCACCCAGCAAAATCCTGCTACACTGAGAGAGCCTGGGGACCCATGCATGTGGCTATTTCAGCTGCCTCGCTCAAGTTTCTTCCACAGAATTCCCCACCCTGTCCTGCAAACAGCCACACCTGGCCACCCTTTAGGCCTAGAGCAGTGTTTTTCAACCTTCTTTATCTTATAGTACACTTGAACCTGTAGTTAAACTTCCATGGCACACTTAAATTATGTTTCTCAAAAAAGAAAAAAAAAGAGCAAAGAAAAGAATATACTCACTATGCTTTGAACTTCTTTGGAAAATAATTTAATTCATGATCTTTAAAAATTTTTGTAGCACACTTAAGATCCTCTCATGGCACTGGTGTGCCGTGGCACACCACTTGAAAATCACTGGCCTCGAGGGACAGCTACTAGGTACGTCAATCCAGTGTAAGCCCCAGAAGCAGGCTCAGGGCTTCCAGGCAGGAAATTTAGGACCCAGAGGGAGTTCTAGAAGGTGGGCTAGTTCTGAGTGGGCACATCCCTTTGACCCTTCAGAATCTTGGTTGGAGGAGAGCGGCATACTCAGATGAGAAGGCCTGCAATCTAGTACAGCGCATGCTCAAATAATATTGTTTTATTCACTGATCTTTCATTATAATGTTGATGAGAAAAAACAAATCAATTCCCAGCTAGGGCTACTGTGTGTGGAGTTTGCACACACGAGGGGTTTCCTCTGGGCACTTGTTCCTCCCACAATGGTCCCAGCATGGGTGTATGTGAGCAGCCGGTGATGGGATGGCTTCCCGTCTAGGGGCATTCCCACCTGGTCCTCTGAGATGCTGGGAGAGGCTCAGGGTCACCCACAACCTAGAACTGGAATTAGCAGGTAAATAATTATCTTACCTGTTTTTATTTTTTTTTTTTTTGAGACGGAGCCTCAAGCTATCCCTCTGGGTAGAGTGCCATGACATCATAGCTCATAGCAACCTCCAACTCCTGGGCTCAAGCGAGTCTCCTGCCTCCGCCTCCCAGGTAGCTGGGACCACAGGCGCCTGCCACAACGCCCGGCCATTTTTTTGGTTGCAGCCATCATTGTTGTCTGGTGGCCCGGGCTGGGGATTTGAACCCGCACCTTAGGTGTACGTGGCTGGCGGCTTAGCCGATTGAGCCACAGGTGCCGAGCCATTACCTGTTTTTATTAATCTTTTTTAAATGTATGTAGAGCTCACCTTTATTTCAATGTTTAACATTAGAAGTATATGGGTTTTTATTTAGAAGTTTGGTGATGTTTTTGTGACCAGAAATATGCCATAGAAACATAACTCCCGTTTGTATCAATTAACCTGTGGGAAAATTGGTTTCATTATACATCTTTTTGCTTAAAGTTGCAGTTTCCTAGAACCTACCGATGATTGCATTAAGGGAGGACTCACTATACTTTTCAAACTTTAATGTGCACAAAAACATCCAGGTTGGGGGGATCTTGTTAAATGCACATTCTGATTTCCTCTAACTGGGGTGGTGCTCCAGAGTCTGCTTTTCCAAGAAGCTACCAAGCCATCTGCTTGTCCACACTTTCAGTAGCAAGGGTCTAGGCCCCAAGCCCCAAGGCAGAGGTCCCTCCAGCTGAGACCACAGAGGGGTTAAGCAAACTCTTTTTCCATTAAATAGTTTGGTCCATAAAAGGATGTGGAGGGGAATGATAAAGGAAGAGAGGAGAGAGGACGGGTAAAGAAGGTAAAGAGAAAGAACTTTTCCTCTTTTTCCTAGAACTAGACATGGTGTTAGTTTGTTTCCCCTGTAACTTCTCTGATACTACCCATGTTTTTTTCCTGTTTCCCCCTCTATGTTTGCCCTCTGGTTTTCTAAGTCCTTCAAGGGCAGTGGCCAAGTATTCTGAGGCTTTGCCTTGCATTAACTCACTTTCAGGAAAGCTTCCTGAAACCCCAATATCTTGGCTCACAGTCCTGGCTCTTCACTCATCACCTCCCTGTCTGTGAAATAAAGGAAATGTTAATTTGGAGAGGTTGTGAATCTTCTGGAAATTTCCATATCACTGAAGATTCAGAAAGTCAGTTCCCATTCCCTCTGTACCCTTTAGTTATTAAATCATAAACTTTAATTCAAGGCATTTTAAAGGACCCAAAGGAATTTTAATTTGATGCGAATGACTTGCAAATCTGAATAAAAATCAGATCATATAAAACTGTGCAATCTCTATTACTTTTAAATAATAGAAGGAGTTTAAAAATAATCAACAGCCAATGTAAGACTCCTGTATAATTCAATTGAACCCTTATTTTCTGGACTAATGAAGGAGGCAGTGAGGGAAGTAATTCCAAATCATTTGTATGTGACTTTGCATAAGATGGACACCCCTACTTCGAGGTTACTTAAGTCTCTGTTTAAATTAGTGACATTCTTTAAGGAAAGGAGAGGTGAACCAGTACCGAGGAGGCCTTAGCCTGTGGCTTTTAACATTGAAGTCCAAACCAACGTGTTGAGTATTCTTGAAACTCACCAGAAGGCAACCCTCCCTTGTCAAAACAAATGGTTTGCCGTACAGACACAGGAGAGTGCATTACCCTAGACCTGCTTTGAGAGGAAATACAGAATGGCCACTCACTGAGGAAACTGTCGGGCGTTGGAGGGAGAGGAAGAGTTATCCCCTGTGCAAACACCTTTGTCCCACTACCTATTAGAATAGTGTCAGGGAAGACACAGATGCTATTGCTGCCACCTGGCCTGGCCTAGTAATCAGAGAAGAGGACCTCTTGCCCTCAGAACACCCCAGAGAACCAGGCAGAGGAAACCACTGGATGTATACACTGAGTAAGGATCAACCTACACGGAGCTCAGTCACTTGGGAAGAGACACCCTGTGGTGGCTCGGAAGGATAATGGATCTCAAACTTGAACGAGTATCAGAATCACCATTTGTGAAAACTCAGACGGCAGGGCCGCATCGTCAGGTTTTGATTCAGTAGGTCTGACGTGCTACCTGAGAATTTGCATTTCAAGTAAGTTCCCATGTAAAGTGCCTGCTGCTGCTCCAGGGACCATGTGCTGAAAACCACAACTAGGCCATTCAAATCTGACTGTACCTACTAGCATCTCCTTCTGAACCTTAACCTTGACTTAGAGAATTTAATAGCTGCAGATCCACCCTCCTCTCCTTAATAGGATCCTGACAGGTGCCCCAAATTCTACCATTAGAGATCTGCTCCTTTGGACTTAAGACTCTTGTCTCCTAAAGAATTCACTGTTGGGTGGCACCTGTGGCTCAAAGGAGTAGGGTGCCAGACCCATATACCGGGGATGCCGTGTTCAAACCCGGCCCCAGCCAAAAAAAAAAAAAGAATTCACTGTTAAAATACAAAAGCACCTGGGGTAGGTCCAACCTTACCGCATGGGTGCAGGGCTTCTCCAACTAGGCCCCCTGAAATGCCTAACAGGCACTGAAAAATGCTGATTCCTGATTGCCCCAGTGATTCTAGTTTAGTCAGGGCAAACACCAGGAATGAACAGTTTTCACAGGTCCTGGATCATTCTATTTGACAAGTTTGAGAAGGTACGCTTCAGGGGGAACAAGGTGACACGGTGGTCAGACTGTAGAAGTAGGGATCTGGGTGTTGCAATTTGCATGCTGTGAGACTGAAAAGCATCAGAAACAACATTGATTGTTTAACAGTTTTACTAAAGCCTAACCTTTGGCCATACCTGTGTAGATCCAAAAAACTATCTCCTTCACTTGGAGACATGAATTGTCTCAGCTCTCAAATAATGGCTCACGTGGCATTAACCTGGCTGTGCTATCTTTAGAAGTGTGGTTGCTACAGGGCACTTGCTACAAGGGCCAAAGTGCATCTGGACAGACGTTTGGCATTTTAGAAGTTCTAGAAGGATTGAGGAAAGAAGGCCCTGCTTTCTCTGCCAATCAAGTAACCCACACTTCTGGTCTAAGCTCTAGCTTAGCTACAAGAATAGGTAACAACTTAGTTCCTTCCTTCCATGAACTCAGGGCATAGTTAACTGGGGAAAAAGGTGGGAAGAGGTTGAACAAAAATAATACTCACATATCAAAAGAGTGAACAGCTCAGGTTCAAAAGAGTGAAAACACCTTGTAGCTGTCACTTATACATCTCTCAGTCACGCCCTTCTCCTCCTTTCTTAAGGATCTAAGCAACTGGTCCACTTCTCTCTGCTACTGCAACTATCATAATTCTCAGTCATCTTGGTATCTAATATAGTGATCCTTCCAACTCCCCAGCTTCTCAGATCTTTGACCTTTTCTCCTCCCAGGATTGTGTTCTTGTCCTACCTCCAGTGGTCACACCCTAGACCATGTCATTGCCAATGACCGTCTCCCCAACATAATCTCAATTTTAAGTTTTCTGCTTTCCTTCTACCACCTCGTACATTTCCACATCACTCTTTCTCATCCTCCAATTCCAACGATTCTTAGACCTTGGTGGGAGTTCTTATCCCCTTGACCCTACCAGGCTTTCACTACCCTGAATTTCCTTTGCAGACTCACTCCCCTTCCTACCCAGCTTTGATCCACTCACAACATGCACTCTTTTTCCCACCACTTCAACCACCTGATCTCCTTCACCTCTTTCTCCATCTTCATACCCCAGTGGTGTTTAAATCTACCTGAGATAGCTCCATGGTGCTCTCCCTTGAAATGCATAACTACAGACTGCAGGCAGTTCTGTAAGGCTGCTCAGAGTCCCATTGCACTTCTCTAGCCAGTCTAGTCCTTGTTTCTAAAACAACCTTTTCACCCTTTCTCATCTGTCTTCAAATCTCTGGTACTCCCCTTCTTGTTTTCACTCTCAGATTGTGCATATTTCACTGAGGAAACAGAAGTGACCAGAAGATAACTTCCATATCTTGGAGATATGGCTCATATATGCCAGCCTCTCTTTCTCTGTGACTTTATGTGTCATCTTTTCTCCTGTCACAATAGATGAACTTTTTATACTTCTTTCTAAAGCCAAAGCAATCTGCACGTGCATTGGATCCCATCCTACCTACCTAAGACTTTCCTCCTTCCACCCAGTCCATCATTAAGTTAGCTCACCCTACTAGAACATTCCCACTAGCATAGAAAATGCCTCTAATATCATGAATCTAAGCAAACAAAACCCAGAAACATCCTTTTTTTTTTTTTTTTTTTTTTTGCAGTTTTCAGCCGGGGCTGGGCCTAAACCCACCACC
>CAUYQV010181235.1:0-11999 GCA_963574575.1 Galagoides demidoff
TTTTTTTTTTTTTTTTTTGAGACAGAGCCTCAAGCTATCCCCCTGGGTAGAGTGCCATGGCATCACAGCTCATAGCAACCTCCAACTCCTGTGCTCAAGCCAGTCTCCTGCCTCCGCCTCCCAAGTAGCTGGGACCACAGGCCCACAGGCCCGCCACAACACCCGGCCATTTTTTTGGTTGCAGCCATCATTGTTGTTTTGGCGGGCCCGGGCTGGGGATTCGAACCCGCCACCTTAGGTGTACATGGCTGGCGCCCTAGCCGATTGAGCCACAGGTGCCAAGCCAGGCATTTTTTTTTTTTAATTTAAAAAAAATTTCATAGCTGTTTGTTGTCTTTAATTTTTTTAGAAATAGGATTTCCTGTTGCTTCTAGTTTTCTTGACTTTTGGGTTTCTAGAATATCTTATAAAAGTCTTCTTAACCTGGGTGTTGTACATTCTACTGACCTCATATTTGGATATGATAACTTACATAATTTAAGTTGGATTGCTAGTTATAGGTCATTGTATTCATTTTACCTGTTTTTGTGTTCCTAGAATTCATATTCAGTTTCATATACAGTAGACCCTCTATAAGTTGAGCATCCAAAGTTGGTCTCAATGTTATAATGATGGGATGGTGATAAACTGGTCAACAGATGGAGGTGGTCAATATAAGGAACTAGGCCTGCTGTACATGTGGATGTGTGTCCAGTCTATGAAAATAAAGTCAAGTTATAGCGAGGTGGTCAGCTGTGGAGGTTCTACTGTATTTTGTGTTTCCATCCCTGTTGGTGGTTTGTGGCTTTTAAATATTTTTAGCCACTGAGCCCTTTGAGCCCCTTCCATCCTCCTTGCCTGGGATATCCTAACTTGCAGATTTTATTTGGACTTTCTCTTTCCCTATACTTTACTAGCAGCAATTATACTTTCTAGTTAGGCTAAGTTTCTGTTTTATTCTTTCTACACCACTGTTCCCAGTCTTTTTATAGACTGTTCCCCTCCTTCTATGTGGTTTCACTTCCTCCAGAGGTGCTTATTCTCTCCTGGCCATGTCTGTTGGTCATCCTAGCCCAGGCTTTGTCCTTGTCCACAGAACTCCCTTGTCTCTGTGTGACCCTGTCATACTGCTTTCTTCAAAGCACCTTTGCTTTCTTTGGCATCTTCTTAAGAGCTCCCTCCAACTCTTGGCCCTGGCATTTCTTCCTTTTTAATTTCAATATCTTTTAGCATTTATAATCTTCGTTTATGGGCATTACCTTTCCCTGAGGCAGTTCTATACTATACAGAAGGCAGTCTATCAGGCCGTTATCATGAAAACTTTGTTTTAAATTTGCCTCAGATTTTACCCAAGAATATCTTTAGCTTTATTATTTTTTTTATGTCTTATTGTCTTCAGCCAAAAGTCATTGAGTAATCCTTCTAAAAAGCATCCTTTAGGGACAGGGTATGGTAGTTGGGTCTGATTCTGAGGAGGGTGGGCATCAGGATCTCTAAGAGTGGAAAGTAGACCATGGGGCCATCATCTGGCCTTCTCATCCTGGGGACTGTCATTTCCAGGGTTAGAGGTATAGAAGGGCAGTCTCCCTCACAGCCTTTTGAGACAAGACAGACTTGACTAATCCTTCTCTCTTAGGCTTCCCAGATGGACAACTTAATGGCTGCTGCCCAGAGCTGAGCCAGCCTGTGTCCTGGTGCCTGTGTGACTGTGGTTAGAGGAGCTCATGGATTTCATGCAGTACCTGGGGTAACTTGTTAGAGAAAAGATGCATCATTTTGGGGACTTTGAGGTTTTATCGTGTTTTAAATACATTATATAACCTTATCAGAGCTATAAGTTGGCAATCAGATGGCATTATCTTTCTGAAATCCTTTTTAAAATTAAGTTGGGTATAAATTGTAAATAAATAGAAGGATGGACTTATCTTATTTCTGAGTTTCATCTTTTCTATCATAGTAGGAGAGGGTGGTTTTGACTCTATGAACCTTCCAAAGAAGAAATTCCTAATACCTAGTGTTAATTGAAGTTAATTTAGTATTTTTTTTTCCTAGTATATCATTGTATGGTTTAAAGCTAAGAAAAACTTTCTAAAGCCTGAGTGCCTCTTGGGTTCTAGAAAAAAATGTTAGGAGCCCGAAAGGCAAATAGATTAAACATTTTTTTATTTTTCTTTCTTTCTGTTTTTTTCTTTTTCTTTTCTTTTTCTTTTTTTTTTTTTTTTTTTTGAGACAGAGCCTCAAGCTGTCACTGTGGGTAGAGTGCTGTGGAATCACAGCTCACAGCAACCTCCACCTCCTGGGCTTAAGCAGTTCTCTTGCCTCAGCCTCTTGAGTAGCTGGGACTATAGCCTGGCTATTTTTTGATTGTAGTTGTCATTGTTTGGCAGGCCCAGGCTGAATTAGAACCCGCCAGCTTGGGTGCATGTGGCTGGTACCTTAGCTACTTGAATAGGCGCCGAGCCTCGAGCCTCTTTTATTTTTCCATATACACTGAATATGGGGAAAAATAGGAACAGGTAAGATGAGGTGGTTTGACTACGTCTACTGATCTTTGTTAGTTAATCTTTGTAGTTTTTATATTTCTTTTCCATTTTTACTATTATAACTAGAAGCCTATGTTATCTTTTTAAATATCTTTTTTTCTTACAGATATAGTATGAAAAAATTCAGTCAGTATAGAAATATATAACATAGGAATGAAAGAGACTTATAATCCCACTCCTAGGAGATAACCACTTTTAACAGACTGATATTTGATCCTCAGAATTTTTTAAACATGTACATCTAATGTTTGCTGCTATAATTTTTATCATTATCATACATTTAGCTATAGATACATATTTTTTTAAGAGACAGTCTAATTTTGTTGCCCTCGGTAGAGTGATGTGGTGTCACAGCTCACAGCAACCTCCAGCTCTTGGGCTTAGGTGATTCTCTTGCCTCAGCCTCTTGAGTAGCTGGGGCTGTTGGTACCCGCCACAATACCTGGCTATTTTTTGTTGCAGTTTAGCTGGGGCAGGGTTCAAACCTGACACCCTTGGTATATGGGGCCTATGCTCTACTCACTGAGCCACAGGCATGGCCCTAGATATGTTCTTTTTTTTTTTTTTTTTGAGACAGAGCCTCAGGCTATCCCCCTGGGTAGAGTGCTGTGGCATCACAGCTTACAGCAACCTCCAACTCCTGGGTTCAAGCGAGTTTCCTGCCTCTGCCTCCCAAGTAGCTGAGACTACGGGCACCCGCCACAACGCCCGGCTATTTTTTGGTTGCAGCCCTCAGTTGTTTGGCAGGCCCAGGCTGAATTCGAACCCGCCACCTTAGTTGTATGTGGCTGGCACCTTACCCTATTGAGCCACAGGCACCAAGCCCCTAGATATGTTCTTAATGGTTAACACAGACTTTAGATATACAAACTCATTATACTAGGGTTTAAGCTTCTCAGTCTCAGAACCCTGTATTAGTAAAAAGTTTATTCTTTGCTCATTTTTAATTTATATATGGAGTTGTTGAGTGAAATAATTTTATTTCTTTATTTATTTATTTAGACAGAGCCTCAAGCTGTCTCCCTGGGTAGAGTGCTGTGGCATCCCAGCTCACAGCAACCTCTAACTCCTGGGCTCAAGCTAGTCTCCTGCCTCAGCCTCCCAAGTAGCTGGGACCACAGGTGCCTGGCACAATGTCCAGCTATTTTTTTTGGTTGCAGCCGTCATTGTTGTTTGGTGGGCCCGGGCTGGATTCGAACCTGCCACCTTAGGTGTATGTGGCTGGAGCCTTTGCCGCTTGAGCCACAGGCGCCGAGCCTGAAATAATTTTAAATACAAGACTGAACTGAAAAGATTTTGTGCTTGTTTATATGTGTATCTTCCTATTAGAGCTTCCTTTTCTGTTCTCTGTTTTAAAATAAAGGTGGAAAGCTTGTAGTTCTTAGGAATCTGCTGGAATCTGTTGGAACTCATGAATAGCTTTCTGTCTGTCTGTCTTTTTTTTTTTTTTTTGCAGTTTTTGGCTGGGGTCAAGTTTGAACCCACCACCTCTGGGTATATGGGGCCAGCACCCTACTCCTTTGAGCCACAGGCACCGCCCAGCTTTTCTATCTCTCTTAAAATTAAAATTTGTTTTAGAAACAAAGTCTTGTTCTGTTGCCCAGTCTGAAGTGCAGTAGCTATCCATACTGGCTGATCATGGTGCACTGTAAACTGTGGACTCCTGAGCTCAAGTGATCCTCTTGCCTCAGCCTCCTGAGTAGCTAAAACTGCAGATATACATCACCATGCCTGCTTTTTTTTTTTTTTTTTCAGATTAGGATTAGGTCTCAATTCATATTACTGGGAAGAGGGACACAAGTCATGAGAGGAGGTTTGTGTTTCTTACTTGTTATAGGATTGCTTTCAGTTTGGCCCCTGTCATGGAGTGAGTGGGACTGCCAAACAGGATTCTCCCTGAGTGACCTGGAATGGACAGTCCTGCCAGCAGGATCAGGAACAGAGGACAGTGAGGGAAAAACACACAGTCTGAATGGGATCTGAAAGATACAGAGTTGGTAGAACCAGCACTTCTGATGCCTTTGGGAGAGAGACCAGGAGTAAAGCAAACAAAGAGGAGCTCTGTGGTAGTATTTTTTGCTTTCTGAGGTTAAACTTCAAAAGTTCTTGTTTATTTTATATAAGCAGCATACCAGTCTAAGCTCTGTGGTAGTATTTTTTGCTTTCTGGGGTTAAACTTCAAAAGTTCTTGTTTATTTTATATAAGCAGCATACCAGTCTTAAAAAGTTAAGTGTGTAAACATTTTCTAACTTACTTCCTACTCTGTGAATCAATAACCTTAACTCTGTTCCTAACCAGACTTTCTCCGTCACTTCTTGCTCCAAACACTCACCTTAGTTTGAATGTCATGACAGTGCTTTAGTGAAATAAGACTCTTATCCCTGCTGCCTAATCCTGGTTCTGTGTTACTCTACTCTGCTCCAGGCATATGACACAGACACTGTTGTCACATTCTAACTGCATACTAAAGACTACAGAACAGCTTTCCACCTGGAGAATGTCACTGGGACCCTCACCCAGCCAAATCTGATACCAGCTTTAGTACTTGTAGGCATGTTGCTTCTAAAACCAGTTCCTGGTCAGAAACTGAATGCTTGCCAGCACTAGTCTTGGCTGTACCCACTTGCCTTGTTATGTCTCTTACTCACTGACCTTGTCCCAGGGTCATTTTCTCTCCCTGACCCTTTTTGCTATGTCTTTGAGACTCTGGCCCTTTCTTCCTTCTTCCCTCTGTCTTCTGGTATAAGCTATCTTCATCCTTGCTGAGACTCATCTTCAGGCCATGTTTCTGTGACCTTCTGCAGTGGCGTCCCTCACTCCCCCTTGTGTGACCAGTCACATGGTGGATTTGTTCAGGCTCTTGCTGCCACTTCTAGAGTGAGCCTTTCCCTTATTCTGCTTTTAGAAAAATAGCTTTATGAGATACGTGAGGGCTGTCTGGAAAGTATCCAGCCATGTATGTCTCTCTTTTGTAATATGTGGCTGGGTATGCTGCAGGCAGCTCTTATATAACTCACATACCATAAAATCCACCACTTTAAGGTATACATTTTAGTGGTTTTTAGAATTTACAGAACTATGTAACCATCAGTAGTATCAAATTTTAGACATTTTTGTCTTCCCACAAAAAACCATGTGTGCATTAGCAGTCACTCCCCCTTTTTATTCATCCTCAACCCCTTAGAAACTACTAGTATAATTTCTATCTCTATGGATTTCCCTGTTCTGGACATTTCTTGTAAATAGAATCACATAATATATATTCTTTATGTCTGGCTTCTTTTCCTTGAGTATGCTTTCAAGATCCTTCTATATTATAGCATGTATCATTAATCTTTCTTTTTTAGCTGGATGTGGTGGCTCATGCCTATAATCCCAGCGCTTGGGAGGCGGATGCGGGTGAATTGCCTGAGCTCAAGGGTTCGAGACCAGCCTGAGCTAGAGCAAGACCTCATCTCTAAAAATAGCCAAGTGTTGTGGCAGGTGCCTATAGTCCCAGTTGCTTGGGGAGGCTGAGGCAAGAGGATTGCTTGAGCCCAAGAATTATAGGTTGCTGTGAGCTATGATGCCATGGCACTCTGTTGAGGGTGAGAAAGTGAGACTTTGTCTCAACAACAACAAAAAAATTTCTTTTTTATGATCAAATAATATCCCTTTTCTTTATCCATTCACTAGTTGGCAAACACTTGAATTGTTTCCACCTTTTGGCAATTATAAGTAATGCTGCTGTGAACATTTGTGTACAATTTTTTTGTGGGTATATGTTTTCATTTCTTTTGGGTGTATACCTAAAGAGTGAAATTGATGGGTCATATTGTAACTCTGTGCTTAACTTCTTGAGTAGCCATCAACTGTTTTCCATAGCAGGACATAGTTTTCATTCTCCCCAGCAGTGTGGGAATGTTCTGATTTCTCCATATCCTTGTTACCACTTGTTATTGTCTGTCATTTTATTTTAGCCATTCTGCTGTATGTAATGAGGTTTCTCATTTTGGTTTTTATTTGCATTTATTTGATGAGTAATGATGCTGAGCATATTTTCTTGTGCTTATTGCACAAGAAGGTCTTTTCTATACCTTCTTTGCATAAATGTCTCTTCAAACCCTTTGCCCATTTTAAAAATACCATCATTTGTCTTTTCATCATTGAGTTGTAATACAGGGTGTCCCAAAGGTCACCATACACATGCACATAGGGAAAATAGGAAATTGTACCTAAATGTACCTTTATTTATGAAATATTCATTACAAAATTTTATGAAATATTAACAAAATAATTCTCTACATGTTGATATAAATGTAAAACATAATATAAAATATAATGAATTTTTCCTATGTATGACAACATTTGGGACACTGTGTGTGTATATATATATTTCCAGATGGAATTCTCTTATTAGATAGATAATTTACAAAATTTTCTCTCATTCTGTGGATTGTCTTTTTCTCGATGGTGTCATTTGATAGCTCTGTGGGATTCAAGTCATTTCAATATACCACTTTGTGCTGCTCCTAGCTGTTCTACACATTCAGTCACTTTTTGTCATCTTGTCCCCATTCCTACCTATCACACAGTCCTTAGATTTTGCTATGTTTTAGGTCACCCACTGGACAATTGATTTCCATTGTCCTTAGTTTTTCTTAATTCTGGTGGTCTTTCATCTATGCTTCTGCAGCCTCTGTCCCAGAGTCATATGCTAGGTCTCATCATTTAGAAGGGTTTCATTTCATGTTCTAAACTTGAATATCCCTCCTTTCTCTTCTTGTTACTGCAGCCTTTGACCCCCCAGAGCAAAGGGCCTCACAAGGGCCTGGGCCTCTGTCCTTGGCAATGCTAAGTTTGAGGGAAGATGTTGAGCAACTGTAGCTATCTTGCTGTGGAATGCAGAATCCAAAGAATGGTCAAAGTTTGGCAGTTTCTTACAAAGCTAAACATATTCTTTGCTATATAACTCAACAATCTCATTTCTAGGGATTTACCTATGAGATGAAAGACCATGTTCACACACAGACTTGTATATTGATGTTCTTAGCAGCTTTAATCATTGTATCTGCAACCTGGAAACAACCTATATGTCTTTCAAGTGGCGGATGGATAAAATACCAGTGAAAGAAACACGTTTCTTGTCTTACTGTGTATCTATCTAAAAGCCTGTTCACTTAAGGTTAACAGTTAAACTCAAAGGAAATGAATCTGATAACATTTGTATAAAACTATAGCAAAGGCAGGACTATAATAATGGAAAGCAGACCCATGGTCACCTGGGAGGACTGGGTCTAGAAGGAGCACAGGGGGACCCTTTGGGGTCAGGGGATGTATGTTTTTTGATAATTATTGTGATTATACTAATATATGCATTTGTCAGAACTTATTGAATTCTGTGCTTAAAATTTGATGGATTTTACTACATGTAAAATATCTGAGTAAAACAGATTTGAAAAATGCTGGCCTGTGACTGCAGATAGATCTTTCCTATTAGTAGTATCATTTTATGCTCCTTTTCTCAGTTAGGTGTATCTCTTGGATTACCTGGAGTACTTACTCCTCACTTTTTTCCTGGCCTCCATTCAATTTTATACTGTTTTTTACTATCAGATTCTTTATTCCAGAATATTGATACCTTTGGGGCATGGTCTTCCTCAACTTCTTTTTCCCTAAGTATGCATTTATTTTCCCATTTTTACTTCCTTTTTCCTAGCCTGACACAGAGTATGCCTGTCATTCTTGAATCTTTGTCACTGAACACAACTGGTGGGGCCTCTGGCTCCTTTAATCTCCTTCTTCCTCTTAGCTCTTAGTCCTCAGTTTGTAAATATGTTGAGGTCTCAGCCATGTTCTCCTGACTACCATCTGCTCTCTTCCCCTTGTCACAATCTGTTTTCCAACGGTGGTCCCGTGTCCCAACAGCTTGATCTCCCATGCAAGGATTGGGAGAAGGGGAACTTTTTTTTTTTTTTTTTTTGTGAGACAGAGTCTCACTATGTTGCCCTCAGTAGAGTGCTGTGACATCACAGCTCACAGCAACCTCAAACTCTTGGGCTTAAGTGATTCTCTTGCCTCAGCCTCTCAAGTAGCTGGGACTACAGGCACCCGCCATAACACCCAACTATTTTCTTGTTGCAGTTGTCATTGTTGTTTAGCTGGCCCTGGCTGGGTTTGAACCCTCCAGCCTTGGTGCATGTGGCTGGCACTGTAACTACTGTGCTACAGGTGACAACCCCAAGTATTGCTTTTGTTAAGACCACTGATGTTTCCATTAAGTATGCTTATGAGTGGTTTTCAGCCTGACTTTCATCCTTCTCCCCATTGGGACCTCCTGTGACACCCCTTAAATTGGTGTCTACATTCTTTTTTTCTTCTCCTCTTTTGATTCCTATAGGTTCCATCTGCACCTCACTGGGACTCTTACACTCTCTTAGAAGATCTGTGCTGAAAAGTCTCAGCTACCATCAAATGTATTTCTCTAGACAAGACCCTTTCTTGAACTTTCCACTCAGTTATTGCCACTTGGATGTTTACCTGCACATCAAATTTGACATTTCTGACTTTTTTTTGGAGATAGTCTCACTCTGTTGCCCCAGGCTAGAGTGCTATGATGTCATAGCTCATAGCAACCTCAAATTCCTGGGATAAAGTAATCCTCTTGCCTCAGCCTCCCAAGTCGCTGGGACAACAGGTGTGGACCACCAGGCCTGGTTAGCTTTTCTATTTTTAGTAGAGATGAGGTCTTACTCTGCCTTAGGCTGGTCTCGAGCTCCTGGACTCAAGGTATCTTCCTGCCTTGGCCTCCCAGAGTGCTAGGATTACAGGCATGAGCCACCCTGCTGGGCCTGACATTTCTTTCTTTCTTATTTTTTTGGCCAGGGCTGGGTTTGAACCCACCACCTCTAGCATATGGGGCCACCTCTAGCATATGGGGCCGGTGCCCTACCCTTTTGAGCCACAGGCGCTGCCCTGGGCCTGACATTTCTAATTTGAATATTTCATCATCTTCTCTAGCTTGGTTTATCCTCCTAACCTGTATTTCCCAGCTAGTGATACCATTGTGTCCACCAGTCATCCAGTATAGAAATTGGGAGTTGTCTTCAATTCTTCCTCACTCCTGTGCCTGCTCTGACATTACCTGAGTTACTGCTCCCTCTTCTTACTTCTACCTTCATCACTGCTCCCTTGCATTTATATTGGAACCATGTACCTACCCATTTTGCCAGTCTTTTCTCCTAATCATGTTCAGCTAAAAAAGTGATCTATCTGCTAAAAAAAAGATCTATCTAAACTTAGGCCTGATCTCAGAATTGCCCTATTTAGAATCTTTTAGTGGCACCTTTCATCTACCACAGTGGTTTGGACTCCATCAATCTGTTAAAAAAAAAAAAAAAACTTGAGAAGATAGCCATTGTGCTGCCAACTCTTAATTTTTCTAAGAATATTGGAAGTAAAAGGAATTCACCATGTACCATCTTTTTATTAAAAGCACACTTCGGCTCAGTGCCTGTGGCTCAATCGGCTAGGGCACTAGCCATGTACACCTAAGGTGGCAGGTTCGAATCCCCAGCCCGGGCCCCGCAAACAACAATGATAGCTGCAACCAAAAAAAAAATGGCCGGGCATTGTGGCGAACGCCTGTGGTCCCAGCTACTTGGGAGGCAGAGGCTGGAGACTCGCTTGAGCCCAGGAGTTGGAGGTTGCTGTGAGCTGTGATGTCACAGCACTCTACCCAGGGGGACAGCTTGATGTTCTGTCTCCAAAAAAAAAAAAAAAAAAAAGTAGTCAGACTATCAGACACAGAGCTTTCTAGGACTAAGATTAAACAAGAAAGATCACCTAACAAGGGTGAAGCAACAAGTGAAGTTTTTCAACTTTTACTTACAGGAGAATCTCACAGATCCTGTGGCCCTTCTGTCCCATAGAATCCAGATATTTAAGACACTTCTTTCTTAGGTCTATTACCTATAATGAGAAAATGCAACACCCAGAAACATCTTAAATGTAATAGGAGTGACAATTTTAGTTCTAAAAAGAAAAACATTAAAAAAAAAATCAATACAGGTACCAGTATAAATCTATTTCTGTGACATTTTTAGTTTAAAAAAAGAAACAAGTTTAAAAATATCACAGGGCAGCACCTGTGGCTCAATGAGTTAGGGCACTGGTTCCATATACCAAGGGTGGTAGGTTCAAACTCTACCCCAGCCAAACTGCAACAAAAAAAATAGCCAGGCGTTGTGGCAGGCACCTGTACTCCCAGCTACTTGGGAGGCTGAGGCAAGAGAATCACCTAAGCCCAAGAGCTGGAGGTTGCTGTGAGCTGTGACAACGCAGCAGAGCACTCTACTGAGGGCGACAAAGTGAGACTCTGTCTCTAAAAAATAAAAAACAAAAATAAAAATATCACAGACAATATGAGTTTAAAATTATGAATTTTTATTCCTAGAGATAGGCCTAGAAACTTATTTGCCAAAACATTAGCAGTGCTCCCAAAATGATGAGATTTTTTTTTGCCTTCTTTGTACCTTTATTTTTCTACAACAAACCTGTATTATCTTGTAAACAAAACCAATAATAGTCCTATGTATACTGAAACTCTCTCTTGTTTAAAATATTAGTTATTTAATTCAAGAACTAAAGGGCAAAAAATGCTATTCTCTGGACAGAAAAGAGTAGAATTATTTTAAAAACTAATCTTTATCCAAATTCCAACAATTAACCCTTTCTACTTACCACCAGACTCCAATGTACCTTCCGATGAATAGGTACCAGAATAAGTTCTTGTTCAAAGAGATTTACTCCTTTGGTCCATCTTTTCACTGCTTGGTAACCCCCAGACTTTAATTTAGGATAGAAGAAAGTACTAAATACATGAAGTGCTGGATAGCCTTGCTTTTTATTTCTTTCTACTAGAAGATTCATGTAAAAATTAATGACCTATAAAACACCAAGAAAGTAAAAGTTGGAACATGGCAAGTATATTATTAAAACTAAATTTCTACCTGAGTAAGGATGAATTAAAAGGTAAGGTACTAAAAAGGAGTATAAAAGGACTATTTATAGCAAAAGAAAGGGACAATATTCATCAGTGCAAAATGGAAGGGCTTAAAAAGGAATGAAATTGTACTTGAAACTGAAGCATGAGTAACACTTAATAGAACCAAAAAGAACCCAAGGGGAAAATCTGTGCAATAAATAAGGAAAAGGTGTATAACCATGTCACACAAAAAATATGCACAAAGGCTCGGCATCTGTGGCTCAAGCTGCTAAGGCGCCAGCCGCGTACACCTAAGGTGGCGGGTTCGAATCCAGCCTGGGCCCGCCAAACAACAATAATGGCTGCAACAAAAAAATAGCTGGGCGTTGTGGCGGGTGCCTGTGGTCCCAGCTACTTGGGAGGCTGAGGCAGGAGACTTGCTTGAGCCCAGGACTTGGAGGTTGCTGTGAGGAGCTGAAGCCATGGCACTCTACCCAGGGGGACAGCTTGA
>CAUYQV010181236.1:0-10062 GCA_963574575.1 Galagoides demidoff
TAAAGTATCTTCTGAGAAAATGACATGAAGGCTGTGTTGATCAGTTTGATGGAAGTATTTCGGATTGCATGCGAAAACCCCACACTGTACCCCAGAAGTGCATTAATGTA
This sequence comes from Galagoides demidoff, assembly GCA_963574575.1. Lineage (NCBI taxonomy): Eukaryota > Metazoa > Chordata > Mammalia > Primates > Galagidae > Galagoides > Galagoides demidoff. Next base: position 111 of record CAUYQV010181236.1, read on the forward strand.
CATAGTTACCATTCAATAAAATTAAAAAAAAAAAAAAAAGATGCTTAATATCTTCTTAGGAACCATTACTAGTCTGGGGTTTGAGATTTAAAAATAAACTATATATTTAGAGTGGCATAATAGACATTGGAGATTCACAAGGGGGAGAGTGGAAAATGGATAAGAGATAAAAAATTACCTGTTGGGTACAATACACACTATTTCGGTGAGGGGTACACTAATGACTTAAGCTTACTAGACTTCACTCCTATATAATTCTTCTATGTAACAAAAAAATTATACCCCTTAAAGCTATGGAAACAAAACAGGAAAATTTCAGATCTACTCTCCAGGGAAGGTTAAGTAAATGATAGCAAATCTCTAAAAAAAATTAGAAATACACCTATGTATTGCACACACAATATGAGCAATCATTTTCTTTTTTTTTTTTTTTTTTTTTTGAGACGGAGCCTCAATCTAACCCCCTGGGTATAGTGCCATGGCATCACAGCTCATAGCAACCACCAACAACTGGGCTCAAGCGAGTCACCTGTATCCGCCACCCAAGTAGCTGGGACTACAGGCGCCCGCCACAACGCCTGGCCATTTTTTGGTTGCAGCCATCATTGTTGTTTAGCGGGCCCAGGCTAGGGATTTGAACCCGCCACCTTAGGTGTACGTGGCTGGCGCCTTAGCCAATTGAGCCACAGGCGCCGAGCCAATTGACAGTACTTTTAAAAAAATTTTCAGACCAGGAGATGTGGCTCACACCTGTAATCCTGGCACTCTGGGAGGCTGAGGTGGGTTGTATTGCCTGAGCTCAGGAGTTCAGAGACCAGCCTGAGCAAGAGTGAGACCCTGTCTCTAAAAATAGCCAGGCGCTATGATGGATTCCTGTAGTCTCAGCTACTTTGGAGGCTGAGGTAAGAGGATCATTTGAACCCAGCCAGGAGTTTGAGGTTGCTGTGAGCTATGACACCACAGCTCTCCACCCAGGGCGACAAAGTGAGAGTTTACCTCAAAAAAAAAAAAAAAAAAGGTGGCGCCTGTGGCTCAGTGGGTAGATAGAGTGCCAGCCCCATATACCAAGGATGGTGGGTGCCTGTAGTACCAGCTTCTCTGAAGGCTGAGGCAAGAGAATCACCTAAGCCCGAGAGCTGGAGGTTGCTATTAGCTGTGACGCAACAGCACTTTACCAAGGTTGACAAAGACTCTGTCTCTAAAAAAAATGTTCCAAGACTAAAGGCCATAGATCTCCAGATTGAAAAGACTAAAGGCCATAGATCTCCAGATTGAATAGATGCACTTAGGACTTCAGGCCCAGACTAATGAATAAAAGAACAAATAGTAGTGTATCACAGTGAGATTAAGAACACAGAGATCTCAAAATCTTCAGAGAATAAAATCAAGTTCCAAAATGGGTTGAGATGACAGTGGAATCTAGTTGACAGTGGAGTAGTGCCCTCAAAATTCTAGGAGTATTACTTCAATGTAATATTTTATGCCAGACTATATAGACAGAGTCTTTTTTGAGACAGAGTCTCACTCTGTTGCCCCAGGCTAGAGTGCTGTGGCACTTCTCACAGCAACTTCAAATTCCTGGAGCTGGGATTCTAGGTGCCCACCACAGTTAATCTAGTTTTTCTCTTTGATAGAGATAGGGTCTCCCTATTGATCAGCCTGAGCTCAGGTGACCTAGTCACCTCAGCCTCTTAGAGAGCTAAGATTACAGGCCTGAGCCACCCCACCCAGCATGCTTTTTTTTTTTTTTAAGGGAGGAGGGATTTGTATTTCCTCTCTTTATATACACATTGCTTCCCCCACCACCATTTGAAAATAATTTGCAGATACAATTTTTTTTTTCTTTAAAGTCTTTTATCAGGGCGGCACCTGTGGCTCAGTTGAGTAGGGTGCCAGCCCCATATACCAAGGGTGGCGGGTTCAAACCCGACCCTGGCCAAACTGCAACCAAAAAATAGCTGGGCATTAGGGCAAGTGCCTGTAGTCCCAGCTACTCAGGAGGCTGAGGCAAGAGAATTACCTAAGCTAGAGGTTGCTGTGAGCTGTGATGCTACTGCACTCTACTGAGGGGGACAAAGTGAGACTCTGTCTCTAAAAAAAAAAAAAAAGAAATAAAGTCTTTTTATTATTACATTTAAAAGAAATCACAGCTTTATTGAGATATAATTCATATAGTTCACTCATTTAAAGTATAAAATTTTGTGCTTTTAGTATATTCACCAAGTCACACAACCACCATTACATCTGTTTCACTATATTTTCATGACTCCTAAAGGAAACCTTGTGCCCATAGCATTGATTTCCCATTTCCCCCAACCCCCTAGCCCCAGGCAGCCACCAATGTACTTTGTCTCTGGATATGCTTGTTCTAGACATTTTATGTAAATAAGGTCATATAGCATGTGGTTCTTGATAACTGGTGTTTTTCTTTAAGCAGAATACTGCAAAGATTTATCCGTGTTGGTATAGATCAGTCCTTTATTCCTTTTTATTATTGAATAATATTTCATTTTATAGATAGATCATATTTATCTATTTATCAGTTGATAGATATTTGTGTGGTTTCCCCTTTACCTATTATGTTGCGATTTTTTTTTTTTTTTTTTGGCCATGGTCAGATTTGAACCCACCACCACCAGCATATGAGGCTGACACCCTACTCCTTGAGCCACAGGCCCTGCCACCTTTTACCTATTATGAATAGTGTGCTATGAACATTTGTATAGCAAGTTTTAAAAATATATGCAATAGGCTGGGTACTGTGGCTCGTGCCTCTGATACTACCTCAAGTTCTCCTGCCTCAGCCTCCTATATAGAGCTAGGACTACAGGTGCCCACCATAATGCCCAGCTGATTTTTTTTTCTGTTTTTTGTAGAGATGGGGGTCTCGCTCTTGCTTAGGCTGGTCTTGAACTCCTGAGTTTAAGAAATCCTACCCCCTTGGCCTCCCACAGTGCTAGAATTACAGATGTGAGCCAGTATGCCTGGCCTCAGGTTATTTTGATTCAACATGACATTACTTGGAAATGCTGCACTTCCATAGAAATCTTCTTTAAATAGTTTACATTAGTGATTCTTTTCTTTATACAAGTAAATATAAACTATTTGTTCTTGCCAACATCCCTACAATAAATCAATTTAGAATGATAGGGCCAATCCATGGTAAATCCACACTGAACACCTCATCTTTCAACTTTAGCATGTTAGGAAACTGATGATGATGTGCTCCATTGCATGACCGTTATAGCTTGTTGCAAAATGTCACTTAAAATAGTAGCTTTAGCACAGAGATTTTACTTATGCAAGATACAATTAGAAGAAATGAGAGCATCTGGGTCTGTTAATATGTTTTGTAATCTGTGCAATGAACTCTTCATGTTTTCTTGTCATGGAAGGTACACTGTCTGCACATATGCTCATATACCAAATTCAGTTCAACTTCATGACATTCATCTTGAAAATTGTTGAAGATACCTATTTCCTGTGTTCTATTAGCAACAGTACCCAAAGTGAGTAACTCTTTATAGCAAAGAAAATCTTTTGTTATGACTAGGGTGACCACACGTTTGGCTTTTGAACAATTTGTCCTGCGTCCCGCAGTGTTTTTAAAAAGTCCCGATTTTTGGAGAGAATGCACGAACAGGCGGGAGAACAGGAAGGGAATATACAGTCTTCGGCTGCCATGTGGCTATTTCGCCAGAATATGAGTTTTATATTATTTTTGTTAATTTTATAATGTTAAACTGTAATAATAACAAATAATTGTTGAGATGTGATTATCGAGAACTGCTTATCAAAGTTTGCATTGTTGTCAGGCCCTGCCTGCCAGGTCCCCTGCCACCCCCCACCCCCGCCATGTTGTCCCGCTTTACAAATGTTAAAATCTGGTCACCCTAATAATTACAGTAAACACATGTTTCAGTGTTGTGGTTCCCTTCTCCCCAGAATCCCGGCAACCTCTTCAGTCAATGGGTTCCATGGTCAGGGTCTGAGATTTAAACAAGGAGCATGACCTTTATTGGGCAACCACACTCAGCCTCTCCCTCCTCCACTCCTGCCTTCTCCCAGTTATAGATGTTAAAGCAGCACCTTTGTTCACTGCCCATCTGTTTCCCCCCACCCCAGGATACCCTATGTTATTAAAAACCTCCACAACTCCTTGCCAATCAAGCGTCATTACAGCTCCCCTTAGCTGCCCTTCTGCCCTGGCCCAGTGATACTATAATCACATCTGCTAGGCTTCTGATGGTTAAAGCCACTACCTGGCTCCCACCATCCCCACAGACATTGTCAAGCCGGTCTGTGATCACCTTTCTTACCATCTTCCTGCCCCCAGAGGAGACCTCTCTGAGCCAGTGATGTTGGTGCTCATCTTACCAGTGCACTGTCCAAGGCCTTAGCATATGGTGAGTTCTCTGGGCCTTCAGTAGAACATACCACTCTGTCTTGTCCTCAGGCCCCATATAGTAAACTCATTTGTGCACGGCCTCCTCTGTCTTCCTCTACCTTCTGCAAAATAGTTCAGGCCTTCCCACTTCACCTTCCATGGACTTCTCCCGACTTCTGAGTGTTGCCTAGCAGTGAGTTCTACCCCTCTGTAGAGCCTTGCCAGGGTCCCCTGTCCCATCAATATATCCCCCAAGACAATGAATTTACATTTAGTCAGGCTTGTGTTCCTGCCCACTTTGAAGCACCCCCAAAATTCAATTCCAAGGGTCCTCTCCTGGCTCTTGCTGGTACATGCTAGTTCATCCTTGTAGCTCTTTCATTATGCAATATCTTTCCTCTCTTAACAAGCCCAACATGTCCCAGCCAGATGATGCTGGGATTTCACCCAGTTATAACCCTTGCAGGTACCTAAGAGGACCAGGGGAAGCTCCTCAGCGAGCCCCTGTTGCCTCCTGATACAGGCTTCAGCAATGCCTCCTCGGACGGGGGGATTGTTAGAGGCTTGGCCACCTCTGCAGGCTCTGAGGGTGTGCAGAGCCAACATCCTCAGATTACCACCCGGATATCCCATTCCATGTAGTTCCCAACCACGGCCCCGCCTGCCTTGGCCACACATTCAGTCATCTCTGGGGATCTGTGATTCTTATTGTCAAATCCTGATTTGCACCTCTGCTGTTCCACTCCTCTGTTGCAAAATATAAGAGCCTGCTAAGAAGACCCTCGACTCAGGCTCTGCCTTCACTGTTTGCCAATGGCCTCAGTCTCTCCTGAGCACACACATGCAGGGAAGTAACCACCAGAGGGCACTGTTCTCCAGCTACTGCTCCCCCCCCCGCCCTTGCGATGCCTTCATCATCCCACCTAAAATGGCACTGCCCTGCACTGGCCATTTCCCCAGAAATTTCCATCACGGGAATATTCCATAGCTGGGTCACTATGTGGTGGCAGAGATTATCCCCACCCCATATGCCCCTCAAAGTGGAGTTCTCTTTGAAGCTGGGCCGTTAGCAAGCCACTCTCATAAGGCCATCTTACCACCTTTTTCTCAGACAACCCTACCTGGAATCCATCTGTGTTTGTTCAGATCCTTTAAGAAGCAGATGCCAAGGTGGGATCAGATGTGCAGGACATTTACCTGGTGGAAGGATGAGGGGAAGGAGCAGGAATAGACATGTATAGTCTTTGGACCATGGTGAGGTCTGACGTGGTTTAAGAACAGGAAAGGAGGGTTGGATAGGAAGAGTCTCAGCCTACAGTGCAAGTTTTGGAAACAGGGAATCCTTGAACCAAAATTTCCTGTTGGAGGAGCCCCACATTTCACAGAAATGGGTGTCACTAGTGCTCTCACCACACTCAGTCACAGGCTAAGAGCAGCCTGGGCTCAGCATGAACTTATTAAAAATGTGATGAGGGACTCAGAAGTCAGGGCTGAGGGCTGGCCACCTGCTATGCCCTCCCTGTGCACCTGAGCACTGCATTGCTTCCTCTGCAACCTCTGAGGACTGGGAGTCTGAATGAGTCTTCTGTTCTGGCTGTACATCTTCTCGGTGCCATCCATTAAGGAATTCTTTGACCAACATGCTATGGACTGAACATTTGTGTCCCTACCCCCAAATTCATGTTGAACACTCATTCCCGATTGGGGAGGTTTCTCCCCAGTAACCCCATACACACAGATTTATCTCAGGGAACCCCAACCTGAGTCAACTCAGTCTTCTCCAGTGGGAAACTATATTAACTGCTTTGACACAGAAAGACATTGAGTCACAACTGCTGTGGAAAGTTCTGGAAGCTGAATACTGTGTTAAAGGAAGAGGGTCATTCTTAAGAAATATAAGGTGTGGCTTGTTTCATAACTGGTTTAGGCAGAAGCTCAAGGGCTAACAATCTGATGGTCTAGATTCAGGCTGGGAAACAGGTGAATGGCCACAGGGTTTGACCAGGGTCACGCATCTGGGTGGCTGTAGTATGTGTATGGCACCTCGACTGAACTGGCCTTTCACTTTTCTTGAATTAAATGACTGGTTGTGATTTGAAATCACCCCAACACAGGGGCTTTCAGCATCTTCATTTACATGTTCTACTCCAGCAAAAATTTAAAAATATTCATGCTTGATTTCCTTTGCATTCTGCTCCCAACCAGCCCTTCTTCCCACATAAAACAAATAGATCTGCCACTTTTAAGTTACTCTTTTGCTTGACAAGAATGGTCACACCAAGTTCAAGTGTGTTACTTCTATGAACCGCCACCTGGATTGTGAATGTGTTGGCTCCCTCTCTGGGCTCCCCACCTGCAGCCTTATTCCTGCTGTCTGAACGGCAGCCACCAGGATCCAGTCCCTGAGAGTGGGTGCAGGATAATTCAGCATGGCTCAGGGAGCTTTAGCCAGGGCCAAAGGGGAAGACCACAGTGTGGACGTGTCCTTCTCACTCCCCAGAGATTAGTTCTTCAGAGATAACAGTTAAGCACTTTTCCCAGTGGCAGTACAAGCTACCATTTGTTTATTGTGCAAGTAAAATATTAGTACATGGAAAAGCAAAATGGAAAAAAGAAATTATCCTTAATCCCATTACCCAAAATAACCACTGTTGACATTTTGATATGTAACTCACCTAAACAGTAAGATTAATATTGCTTTGAATATTTCAAATGCTGACAGGTTAAAAAGTTCCTCATCATTTTAACGTGTATTCCTTTCATTCTTAATGAGGTAAACAATCCTCCATGTTGACATGGTACTTAGATTTCTTCTTTGGAAAATTGCCTTTTGATATCCCCACCCTTTTTTCTGTAAAGTATTTGTTTAAATTGTATTGACTTGTAAAAATATTTTACATACTTAAAAACTGTCTGGTTTTTACATAGCAAACATTTTCCCCACTCCACATTCTTCTTTCAACTTTGTTGACTCATTTGTACAAATATACCTCATTGCTAAAATTTTGATATAGACAAATCTACCTACCTTGTAATTGTGGTTTCTGCCTTTGAGATCAGAGAAGCAGTCTATCAATCCCCAGATTATATATTTAGCAATATTTTCTTCTAGTATTTCAATGACTTTGTTCTTTCTCGAATCTATTAAAATCTTTCATCTACTAGGAATTTATTTAGACATAAGGTAGGAGAGAAAATATAACATAAATTCTTTATTAAATGATTAGGCCAGTGAAGTTTTTACAAAAAATGCACCCAGGTGCCCTCCCCCTTAGCTAGGCCCACCAAGGTAACTGATGTCCTAACAATTAATTGAATGATTCATCCGTGCCTGACTGATTTGAAGCACAACTGTTGTCATATTCTAAATTCTTATAAATGCCTACTTACGTTTCGAGACTCTAATTTATTCCTTGGTCTGTCTTTTCTGGCACTCCTGGCACATGATACTAATTATTGTAACTTTGCAATATAAGTGTTTTATTTTTCAAACATTATCTGCCTCTTCTTATATATTTGACCTTGAAAAGCAACCTTGAAACAATTTTTTCAGTCTCTTCCCGCAAAAAATGCATTGAGATTTTGATTTTGTTATTTTTGGTGTTTTTAATCTTAGGTGAAACTAGGACAAAATTGTATTTTTGCAATACTGACTATTAATCCAGGAAACCGGCATGCATCTCCATTTATGCAGATGTTCCTTTATGTTTCACCATAAAGTTTTACAGTTTTCTCACATGGGTCAAAGCAGTATATTTTAAAAGGAACTATAAACTTTTACTTCTTCAGATTATAGGATCTCAGAGATAGAAAGGACTTAAAAATCACCTCCACAGCCCCACCCCATCTGTTGCTGACATATTTTTGGTGTTTTTAAAAAAACATAGTGATATCATACTACACCTATTTTCTATAGCTTCCAGTTTTTATCACTTGAACAATATGCCTTGGAGAAATTTCTTTAACGATACTTAGAATCCACTTAATCTACCGCTTGATAGTATATGCAACGGCATATTGCATTATTTCCTTTATTATTCCCCTGATGATGGACATTTAAGCCATTTCTGTTGTTTTGCTGTTGTAAACAACTCAGCTCATGAGCTTGGACTCTAATAAAAGTCCCCAAAATTCTAGAGCAGACCACCAGTCTACACAATGCCCCTCATCCAACATCACCACCAGGGGGCGCATGCCTGTTCAAATTCTCTGCTTTTCCTGGCTGTTTCTTTGTTTCACAAACATCGATTGCATGTGAATTTAGTTACATACTGGGCTTTTTACCCCTTTCTAATCAATAAGCTTTAATTTTTGGAGAAGTCTTAGAGTCACAGCAAAATTAAGCAGAAAAAATACAGAGGGTTCCTATATATATATTATATATATAGCCCCCCCCATCCCTATACACACTCAAACTCCCACACACACACTACATAGAGTGGGACTTTTGTTAAAATTGACTCTGCCTTATCACCCCAATTTCATAGTCTACATTGGGGGAATTTTTAATCCACTAATTGTGACACAATAAACGGATCCATCAATTCACACTAAGTGCTAGGCACCCTCTCTGTAGAACCAGGCTTGGGGGAAAATAAGCCACCTCTTATTCCTTAACTCCAACAGATCCCAAAAGAAAACACCAGCCATTACATCATGGCGTCTATTTACAACCCTCGGGTAATTCCTCGCCCACTAGACCTCTAGACCAGGCAACCAATTCCCAAATAACTTGGGCAACCTCTGAAATGTGAGCTCTCCGTGATACTATCTCCGTCTTCTTGCTCAGGCCACTCTTTAAATGCAGGATGCTGCCTGGCAGGGAAGTCCCCCCAGAAGGAGGAACAAAGACAGGGATTCAATGTGAGTGATTTACTCGGGAGGTGATCCCAGGAAGCACCCTCTGGGATTAGAGATGTGAGAGAGGGAAGGAGAGGAAGCCATGAAGGATACATCACCAGTTACAAGTGGAGGAAAGGGAGTGTAGTCCCTCTGAGGAATGCTGGAAGAATGTGTACAACAGGCCCAAGTTTCCCAGCTGAAGGGTGAGGGAGCCAGGCTCTTTACCTACCACTCCTGCCAGTAGTTGGTGGGGGGCTGTCCTGGGAATGATTAATTCCAGGCTCCCACGTGTGCAGGTAAAGCAGGCTCCTGCGGCTGGAAAAAGGCTGACACAAGGAGCTGCTGATGCTGGCAGCTGTAAGCTGGACCAGTATGTGCAGAAATGTGGGCCAGGAACCACCATCCAGGGAAATGTGGGTAGACTCCAGTGGCGTCTACATCGTAAGATGCCTTACGACCATCCCCTGGTTCATTCCCTCTTTTTGTTTTTTTGTTTTCTTTTTGAGACAGCATCTCCAGCTGTCGCCCTGGGTAGAGTGCTGTGGCATCACAGCTCACAGCAACCTCAAACTCTTGGGCTTAAGTGATTCCCTTGCCTCAGCCTCCCAAGTAGCTGGGACTGCAGGTGTCCATCACAATGTCCGGCTTTTTTTTGTTGCTGTTGCCATTGTCATTATTGTTTAGCTGGCCCGGGCCAGGTTGGAACCTGCCAGCCCTGGTGTA
>CAUYQV010181238.1:0-51584 GCA_963574575.1 Galagoides demidoff
GGCGCCCGCCACAACGCCTGGCCATTTTTTGGTTGCAGCCATCATTGTTGTTTTGGCGGGCCCGGGCTGGGGATTCGAACCCGCCACCTTAGGTGTACGTGGCTGGCGCCTTAGCCGATTGAGCCACAGGCGCCGAGCCAAGACTGATTTTTTTTAAGAGGATGTTTCAAGGGTGTTTCTGTATAGCCGGCTACCACATGACCTACCCTTGCGGGGTCCTCCTACCCAGCCCTCCTTTTCCACTATTTGCTAATCAGCTGGTCGGTTCACCGCTTTTTCTGCAGACCTCCACCATATCGCCTTCCTTCCCCTTTTCTCCCCTGACCCCCATCTCCCTCTCCTAGTTTCCCTCTAGCCGGGATCAGAGAGAGGAAGTACACTTCTCTGGGGCCAGTTTACTTGTGTAATCCTAAAAGGGGAGCATGGGCAAAGGTCAGGTGAGGGCCAGGCTGTGTGGCTGGCAGCCACGTTAGAGATCCTTGGGAAAATCAATTTTGTTATTTATGGGCCCAAGAAAGGGCAATTTCTCTGTGGAAAGGGAGGATGGAAGCTTCCAGGGGGATGTCTCTCTGGCAGGTGAGTGTACCCGCTGGGGCCTCCTTGGATTTGGCGATTGAAGTCAGGTTTGCTTTGGCAGGTCACCTAAACCTCTTCTTCCTCACTCTCTAGCTGGCATCATAGGACTTTATAAAGAGGAGCAAGTATGGATGGCAAGCAGTTTTCAACAGGAAGAGCCCAAGGTTCAACGCTCCGTTCCGAAGGTACCAAGCAGTGGGGACCCAACCTTTTCTAACAGTGTGTGCATTAGGTATCCCATAGAAGGGGCTTCGGGCTTTATTAGCCTTTTTCTGCCTTAATTTACTCTTTGGAAAATAAAGATAATAATAGGACCTAGCTCACAGGGCTGTTTTGAATATTAAATGAGGTGATATTATACCCAAAGTCCTCATAACAAATGTGATTTTCTTGGCTCACCCGCCCTGCATCTAATTTTATCATCTAGTTGGTGTCACCAATCCAAACCAGAAGTCTGAAATTATAGGAGAATCCAAGACTGAGAAGCAAAGACACCCTCATTTTACGGACCAGAATAAAGGAACCCGCGTGCCTTGCCCAGGGCTACCGATTTCAGTAGTGCCAGTGTAGGGCTTTGAACTGTCCCGTCAGAGCAAGTCTCCATGTTCATTCCTTTGAAGACTGTGTTGGTATTTTTATCCCCAGATAACCCTTTCTCCTTCTGATTTTAATTGTAAAAGCAGTCCACACCATTTTCCACGCATTCTCTAAGCCCCTCCTGGCTCCCACAAAACCCAAAGATAACCTGCTCTGTCAAAGCCCTCCTCGCCGCCCGGCCCCTCGCAGAAGGCAGAAAAGGTAGCACTTTCTCAGAGACCTGAGGGAGCCGCTAATGGGGACAGCAGGTGAGGAGGGAGGCGGTGGAACTGCAGCTGCTGGCAAAGGTTGCCCTAGTAACCGTGCGGGCTCCGTGCAGGAAGCATGCCCAACTCCAAGATGCAAAATGATCGCCTCCCGCAGCTCCTGCGAGCACAAAGGAACCAGAGGAGCCCTGGTCCAGCGGGAAGAAAGGGCGGCTGAGGGAGGTGGGGGCCTGGGCCATCAGCTACAACCGTCCACCTTCCATACAAGGAGGAAAGAGAATAGATCTTTGAATCTTCTGGCCTAGGCGAACCGTAAAGCCACCCATTTAACATGAGTCCTTTTGTGGGAATAGAGAGAAACAGGCACCCCTCTGTTCACCAGCCTTATGAAACAATATACCAGGAGCAGGGGGAGAAAGCTCAAAACACTGCAACTTTGGGGGGGAGGGTGGCCCTAAACTCTTCTTACTCTCTCTCCTTTATTCAGACGGGTGACAAAGACCATTTGCTCCCAATTTATTGGAAACTTTTTTTTTTTCACAGTTTGAGCTGCTTAAATGCAGCAAGCGCCCTCTCCCCAAATTGCCCTCAGACACTTGCTGAATGGGGCAGGCTCAATTATGCTCCGTCCACAGGTTGAGCTCACACTGTGACCCTGCATGGCTTCCTGCTATTCATATGTGTTACTTCCCCTTTGCGGTAATGGCTTGTGGCACTTGGCCAGAAAACATTATTAATTTCAGAAGTGGACTGACAAACAACAAACCCACAGTGAAGCGAGAGGAAGTGCCGGGGAGGCCAGCTGTCGGCCCCAGCCCGGCCGTAGGAACTCGGTGTATGCAGGTTCTAGGAGGAAAGAGATAATAATCCACAAAGAGGAAATGCACTAAAATTATCCACAGCCCATATTAAAAAAAAAAAAAGAAAGAAAGAAAGAAAGAAGGAAAAAGAAAGAGAAAAGAAATCAGAGAAAAGGGGAGGAAAAGCACCCAGCTACTTGAGCTGCAGCTGGACAGGAAATTGCTAACGCTGTTTGCAAATCCCTACTTTGAACAGGCAGTTTAGGGAATGCCAGGGGCGGAAACCGTTTCAGAGCTGGATTAACACGAGCCAAGTTGAACTGCAATCCACTTCTCCTTTCTGTGCTCCTGCTGACTTGGGACACCCAAATAGGAGAGACGGAGCTGGTACTTTTCTGCACTGTTTTCTTCTTATACTTAGTTGCTTAAAAATCACCCTGGACAGTTTGAAGGGACTGCCCATGGAATGAGGGCCACCTGCCTCCTAAAATGTAGATGACCAAGCAGTGCAATGACACCTCGCCTGTGCCATGTGGGGAAAAAGCTCGACCCCCTCCTCCCATGAAGAGACAAAGCTCATGGGAAAAGAGCCCCAAATGTGATCTAGTTCTTTAGATTCCAAACACTCACCCCTTCCTTTTGGGGGGGGCAGGGGGTTGTGTATTTTTATACTTGGGAAAGGAGAGTTCTCAAGGAAAATAACAGGATATTAAAAGTCTTTGCTTGAAAACCATTCAAAATAATCTCTACAAGGTTCAGTAGGGGGTTCTGACCCACATTCTGAACCAGTTATGCACAAGAGCACATGAGCACAAGGATGGCAAAGATTCGTCTCAAGGGCCCGTGTGAAGTTCCATAGCCACATCCAGGCTCAATGAGAAAACTTATACATGTCTTGCACAGGGAAAGAAATGGAGACACCATTTTGGATTTATTACTCCAACACTAGGCTATCTGCAAGTAGAAATACCAGATGGTGGCTCAGTGACTGTAGCTCAGTAAGGACGCCAGCCACATACACTGAGGCTGGTGGGTTCCAGCCTGACACGGGCCTGCTAAACACAATAACTCCAACCAAATCATAGCCAGACGTCGTGGAGGGCACCTGTGGTCTCAGCTACTTGGTAGGGTGAGGCAAGAGAATCAGGTAAGCCCAAGTTTGAGGTTGCTGTGAGCTGTGATGCCCCTGTGCTCTACCAAAGGTGACATAGTGAGACTGTCTCAAAAAAAAAAAAAAAAAAAGGAAAGAGAAGAAATGCTGGATGGTTAGCACACTGGAAACAAAATTTTCCCTACTTTCTTCCTGATATGTCTGAACATTATTGAGCAGAGGGTCTTGATGTGAAGAATAGAGAGGTTAACATGTGGCTATTCCTTGTTATTCTGATACACCTGTTCAGGGCTGTTCATGAATATCCAAATCTTATTTCCTCAGCAAACTACGCTATGTGGCTTCCTTTCTTTTCAGGGGCATTAAATATCTTAGATAAGCCAGAACGATACCCACAGAAAGTATTGTCAATATACAGGATACACTCTGTCCATTCTGTGATGTCATCTTTATTTGAAGCAAAAGATGAATTTCACAAACTGAACCTGAAAATCATTCTTGGAATAGCTTAGGAAGTAAGAAATTTGCCCTGCTTACACATACAAGCTAGTATTATTCCCCAACTAAAAAACTTCTAGAATGTGTCACTTCACATGTTAAGTACAATGAAGAGATTTAAAAAAAAATACGCATTCAATAGCCAAAATAGTTATTTATTAATAACTTAAGATTTTACATTCTTATAATAAATTCCAGCTCAAAACTTTATACCACAAACGTAATGGAGCAATGTAACTCTCCTTCCTTCACAATCGTATGTATTTCACCTATCAAATGGGTACCCATGCTCACACGCACACTTCCAGTTTTGTACAAATTTTTCTTTAAAAAGGAAAGAAACCAACCCAAAGTATTGCATTTGAGGTGACACTCCCTGAAGAATTTTATACAGAGGTAATAAACTGTTTAGCACAGCTGAAGTTTAAAAAAAAAAAAAAGTGAGCCCATGATTTGGTGTCTTTCCAAGATATCCCCCTTCGAGACAACATAAGCCAAAATATTTACAAAGGTAAGGCATAGTCAAACTACATTAAGAGGAAAAAATCATGAGGAAGATACATGGAAGAGACTAGAGACTGCGCCATAACAAGGGCTTGGTAATAACTATGTCCATGAAGATGTCATCAGAGTTGGTAATATCAAACATGCTGCAAGTCTACCCTTTGGATTAGAGAAGAGCAAAATTTTCCATTTTTGTGTGTGTTAAGAAGTGGCAAACTGCTCTTTTGCCCTTTGGATAATTTCTCTTAAACCCATCAAAGAAGAAAACAAAGCACAATTCAAACAAACACTGTCAAGTGATTTAAGATCAAATATTTACAATAATCGAATAGAGTATCAGATTTTTCTTCTAAACTGATACCGCAAAATCCAGAGCTGACATCTCTCTTTGGCTCCTCTATATGCAAAATTGAATCAGTCTTCACTGAAGACAATATATCGTCAGTTCCAGAATCAAAAGGAAACAGCCATACAAGGCCCTATAGAACACATGCTCCTACCCTACCATTTGGTCCTACCCTATATATCTGGAAGTCCTCGAATCCCAGTCCCTGCATGGGTAGGCTGTATAACATGGGTGCAGAGCAAGCCTAGTGCCTGTATCTATACAGCATGTCCTGTTCTTCCAAAGAGAATGGAGCAAATCTCTCTTTGTAATAACCAATTCCACACTTGGTAACCTTGTCTAATACAGACAGCTGGTGTCATTTTGACACCTGGGGCCACAGATAAAGAAAGTAGCCCAGCTGATGCTGCCAAGAGAAACTGCTGAAGAAACAGACATATCCTAGTGAGGAAGGGCGCGGGGCCTTTCACGTGGATTGGAGGGAGTCCACCTGGTAGACGTTCTGGTTGGAGGGGGTGGTAAAATACAGCTGCTGTGATGGAACCCGGTTGTCACAAGGGCTGCTGAGTCCCAGCGTCCTCTCGAAGTCCAGCAGCTGGCCCATGAAGTTGAAGTTAGGGGAGATGTTCGACTTCTTCATCTTGACAATGTCATAGGCATCGTTCATTGACAGATTCAGCTTCTGCATAAGGTAAGCCACGGTCACAGTGACTGAGCGGCTAATGCCTGCCAAGCAATGCACCAAGACACCACAGTTTTTCCCCCGAGCTTCATCTGTGAACACACAAAGAAATGGCAAGACTTTAGTAGATGGAAAAGCACCCTTTGTGAATGATCAGTCTAAAAGCTGAACTTTAAAAAAATAAAATAAAAAAGATAAAAAATACTCGTGTGTGGCAGTTTTGCCCCGCAGGCAGCAGAAATTACATCACTGAGACAAAACGTGTACACTGGACACAATTACATATTTCAGATATTTTCTGAGAAGGGAGCTTTTGTACTACATTTCTGCCAACAAAAAAAATCCTAAATGTGTGCGTTCTTTGCCTCAGCATGTGAATAGCAGAAACCCTGCAATATGGTTGTGAATGCCTTTTATACAGACAAGCAGACTGCAAGGGTCTATTAAATTATTCTCCAAATGTTGTGTAGCTAACAATGGAGGTATTCAGGCATTTTAAAAGAGAGAGGGAAGTCACAGGGGACAGCCCATTAGGAGGAACAGGATGTCGACATGGCCTGAAAATGAGTTCCTTTGTAATAGGAAATGCATTACAATGCCTGGAGATTCACTTCTCCCAGGCTTCCAGCCCACAGTTCTTCCTGCTGGGCTAAGGTTACCCACAGTCTCACTGTTACCAGTATCACAGTATCATTCGACTGGGTAACATTTAGCATTCATACCGCTTTCCAACAACTCACTTGATGTCCTAAAATAACTCCAAGGTCTTTTAAATTATAAAGCAATGCTAGAATTCCTGTCCACAGCAATTGCTTCTCTCTAGCCTTCCCCTGAGTCCAAAGACTGTGGGAAAGATCTGTGGTCTGATCATGAACGCGCCCCCTTTCAAGTCACTGAATTCAAAGATCCAAGAAACAGCCTTTCAATTACACCTGTGGTCCACAGCCAAAGGCACGTTTTTTTTTCCTTAGCAAGAACATAAACCACATGTGAGAATTACAGACCTGCACACTTAAAACATTATAGAGACCTGCAGTACCACAAATCAGCAAGCAGTAAGAACGATTAACAGCTTAGCTTCCATGAATGGCTGGGAGTTTTGCATTTAAATGTCAGAGTGAAAACTGTTAATTAGTCTCACCTATGAATGAAATGGCCTCAGGGAAAAACTGGGACAGGTTTTGGCTCCAGTGATCCGAGATAGGGATTTGCTTGTATTTAAACTCTCCCGCATTCTCAAAAAGATTCGGCAAATTAGGGGTGACATTCAAGATGTACTTGATGCCGAACTCCTCCAGAACGTCCAAGTTGGTGGAGTCCTTGGCACAGCCCAAGTAGAGGAAGGGCAAAATCTCCACCGGGAAGGAAGGCTGACTGTTGGACAGCGGGCTGCCGTCCGAGTCCGTTGCGCTATTGGGGTCTCGGTCAAGGTCGGACTCAATGTCCGAGGAGGAGTCAGAGCTGATCCGCAGGCCCCCGAGCCCCAGCACTGGCAGCGGCGGGGAGCTGCTGCCGCACGAGCCGTCTAGGTTGGTCTCGCAGTGCAGGGCGAACTCGGCTTGGAACTTACTGAAGCCACCTGCCAGAACGAGAAAAGCGATCGTGTAACCCGAGAGGTCGTAGTAGTTTTCACAGCTTGTGGGAACCGCAGCCGGGCGCAAGAAACAACTCGAGCACCCTACAAACCCCTCTACAAGGAGAGCTATATATGTAAGAGAAACACACTTACACAGGCGCCCTCAAGAACCGAACGAACGGGCTAGCCTCCCCCTGGGAACCCTTAATCTTTTGAATCCGGAAATGCCCATTAATTGCAACTTTTTAAGTATTTTTGAGAAGCCAGGAGGTTTCAATCTGCACTTCCCTCCCATCCTGTAAGTTTCAGTTCAAAACTGAACGGTAAAAAGCAGGAGAATGTTGTGGGTTAAAAAGACTCAGAACTCGTTAGGAAGAAGCCGGCGGCGCCTGCGGCCGGAAGCCGGTGGACTGCGCGCGGGGCCTAGTTCTGCGGTGCTGAGCGCACGCGGCTCACAGACCCTCCCCAGCCGGCGGGTGGCCGCCAACCCACAGCCCGGTGCAGAGGCGCCGAGCGAGCGCAGCAGAGGCATTTTCAGCCCGCAGCCCCACGCCCCTCTCCCGGACCCGAGCGCGGAGCTTCCCGGGCACGTACCTTCAAGGTAGAACGCCCGGCAGCCCTCGTCCTTGAGCTTCTTGAGCAGCAGCCCGAGCACCGACTCGCCGCCGGTGTTCTCGTTCCAGTCGCTGCTGCTCTCGTCATAGAGCACCACCGTGTCGGTGCCGCAGCGCCGGGTGAAGCGGTCCCGGTCCTCACCGCGCGTGAAGAGCGCGCGCACGGGCAGGTTGCCCTTCTGCAGACGCCGCAGCATGATGCCCGGGATGGCCACGTTGATGGCCGACTCTATGTGCGACGACTCGTACAGCTCCTGCGGCCGGCAGTCCATCAGCAGCAGCCGCTCGTTGCCCAGCTCCAGCTGCTCGTTGAGCCACGCCACCGTCTTGCTAATCGCCATTTCGGACGCGAAGGGCACGGGTCTGAGCGTATCTATCATGAGGGTCGAGCTGCGGGAGAGGGCGGGTGCCTACCAGACGCCCCGAGGGGCAGGCATAGGCTGAACGCACCGCGCGAAGCCGCCGCTCTCGCTCCGGGAGCGGAGTTTAGTTCTGCCTCGCCTTACCCAAGCCGAGGCTGGAGGTTGGGGAAGGCGAGACTGAAGTAAAGCCGGCGGTTTCCTCTGCACCCGGCTGCAGCCGCTGGCTCTTAGTGTCAATGAATCTCTCTGAATGAAGCTGCCCGGGCAGTTTTGTTCCTCCCCAGTGAATGAGATCCAATTAATTCGGACTCCGTGCTACTGAGAGAGGAGGAAAAAAAGTCTAGCGGCTCCTAATCCCTCCCTCTAAAGCTGCACCTCAAATCTACCCGGGAGTCTTTCTCCCCGGATTATTCAAGACTCGATTTGCTCACTGTCCCTTAGACTCAGCCCTCGCACACCCCCTGCGCTAGGCAGCTCCTCAATGGATACAAACAGCGAGCGTCTCAATGGATACATTCTCCCCGCCAGCCAATGAACGCGCTGCGGAAGGGGCTGTTGCCGTGGGGACGGGCCGGCTGGAACAGGTTGTGTTGATGAATTGTTAATGAGTTTGTCATTCACAAAAACGGAAAGGAATTTCCGCTCCGGATAAGCCCCAGTGCAAACAAGCTGCAACAGCGGGCTCGGCGGGAGGAAGGAGAAAGAAGAGGAGGCGGCAGCGGAGGAGGAGCGGGGCACATAAACCAGGGCACTTCAGTTGTCTCATGTTTCCTTCTGTTGAGAGTTCACACTTTGCGTCGGAACTTTTGCGCACAAATGGTGCAATTAGCATGCACAAAAGCCCTTGTTCGCGGCGCTTGTGCTCGCGAGCTAGCTTTAGGAAAACTTGTGCTGACTTTTTTTTTTCTTTTTATTTCCTTCAAACTCATTTGGACCGGAGTTCGCCGTAACCCCCCGCCCTTTTTTAGGCTGTGTGTGGCATTCGTTTGCCAGTTTAAAAAGCCCAGCTCTGTTTGCTGTGATGTTCTTTTAGCCGAGACTGTGTTGGGGCTGGTGAACTAACTGGGCTTTAGTGACCGAGGAGGTGTTAAATGCTAATCCAACATCTTTCAAAACAAACTAGGATTTTATTGTTTAACATTTTAAAGCAAGCAAACAAATGTCTAATTGTCCAGAAAACCAGAAGAAAGCTTTTTTGTTGATCGTTCAATAGCGTTTTATGTAAAAAAGGGAAAGTGTAGCGTGCAGAAACTCTCCGGGCAGTCCAATGCTTCTACAGTATTCCGCTCCAGCGGAGTGGGGAGTTATCAGCCATTGTTCCGGGGATCTAAGTCACCTCCCCATCCAGGGAGCTGGGGGGTCGTGCTCGTTAATGATTTCTGGGCAAGGAGCTCGGCTGATGGGGGAGCCAGTTTGGCGAGGCTGCTGGGGAGAGGAGTGCTGGGCTCCGTCGGGCGAGCCGGCTGTCCTAGTTACCCGCAAGGCCTGCAGTCTGCGGGGGCTCAGCAGGCGGGCTCGACGATTGGTTACAGTAAACAGGGAGGTCTGGAGTGGGGGGCGCCTCCCCGCCCCCTCCCCAGTCCAGCGCCGGGCACTCGCACTCCTGGGAGCACCAGCGGCGCCTGCGCGCTACGCTCCGTGCCACTGCCCGGCTGCCCCCACCGCCTTGCTCGGCCGGCACCGGGCCGGGTGGACTAGTGCGAAGCTGACCGCAGGAATCCAGGCTCCTGAGAGGCCTGGGGCGGGTGGGGAAGAATGCCTGCTGGGCCTCCCACCCGCCGGCTCCTGGCTCCCAAGGAATCGCGGGGTACGTGTCTGTCACTCTGCAGAGCCAGCAGGTAACTAGTGGAGGTGCGGGCCGGGCCAGCCAGGCGCTCCGCCGGGGCGCCGCGGGGCTGGCGGGCCGAAAGAAAGCCGGATGGAGGCGTGGCCGGGCGGGGGCCGCGGCGGCGGGGAGGCGCAGTCCCGGCGCGCAGAGCTCCATTGTTATATAAAAGTGCCGAGGCCTGCCCCTCCCCAGAGGAAAACCACCTGTGTGCGGCCGGCGCGGCGCGGGAGGGCTGTGGCCGGAAGGCGCGGGCCCTAATCCGGCCTCCCCTCCCTAAGCCCCGGCGGAAAAGAGGCAGCGCATTGTCCCGCCGCTGCCCGGGAGGCGGAAGCGGGGGCTGCGGCCGGCGGGGAGCGGCTTCTCAGAGCTTCCCTCCTTGAGCTCCGCGCCCACCGGGAACACGGCGAGGGCGCCTGAGGTCGCGGTGTCTCCCCTCGCCCGACGGCCCGCACCCACGGGGCTGCCTGCTGACGCCCCCGCCGGGATTTGCATTCTTAGCCGCCTCTTCCCTGGTTTGGGAAATGTGGGCTATAAAAAGGCGGCTGCGGGGCCGGGTTGCCAATTTTGGAGCTCTGCTGCAGGCAGGCCGCCCCGGAGGAGCGTGTGCGGCGAAGGTGGGGGTTGCCGCGCTGGTCCCTCCGCGCCTTTGAGGGGCAGCCCTTGAAACAGAACTCCTGTGTTTCACCAGGCATCTTCCTCTTTCAGCTGGAGGAGGCCTGCGCTGGAGTTGACACCCCCAGTCCTCCTCTCTTTCACAATTTCCCACATCCAGACGTGTCACTCATTGGGATCAGAGGACAGGAAGGGAAGAGGCAAGCAAGGTGCCCTTCAGAGAATCTAAGAAGAGCAAATCTTCCGAGCCAGGACCTCCAACAGCAGAGGGCGGGAGAAAGGTCGAGTTTCTCCTTACCTCGTTTAAAAGTGCGGTTATCCGAGCTTGAGCATAGATTTGAGAGTGTAATCACAACACTTTGCAACTTGAAAGATCGAAAAATTTCCTTTTCCTCTATTGCCACAGAAATGTCAGCCCTTCCTGGCGTATTTAATAAAATGTCATTCTGACCACACCTTCCTAAGAAGTGCCGGTTAAGAACCCCTTGAGTGGGGCGGCCCGACTTTGAATGGTGCCCCACCACCCGCCATCTCTTTCTAGATGTACGACCTTGTTTAAATCATGTAAATTACAGTTTTCCACTGTGTTAGAATGGAGTTAAAAATACCTGCTTCGTAGGGTTGCTGTGGTGATAAAATGGGTACAGTGACATTCTCTGACGTGGTGGTGCTGTGTTATTAGCTGCCAGTAATATTTTTATGGTTCTGAATTGAGAATCTGCAAAATGGTCTCGGTTTGGGGGGACATTTCTTTCTATCCCAGACCTTTGAGGTCTGCTGACTTGCCTTTCTGCAGCAAGCCCCTCTGAGGATCTTACCTAGACACTGTAATTCATTCCTGTTCAGCTGTCGAGAAAAGCAGATGTCCTAGGCCAGGCTCGAAATCCTTTTAGCATGTTTAACAGAAAAAAATGCACTCGGCTGTTTTCCTGGCTTCTCCCTACTGTCTGCTCTTTAAACTTGTTCTCCAGCCACACCAAAAGGACAGAATAGAACTGTGACAGGCAGGGTCTTGTTTCTGTGTTTACATTTATAATATTGGTCAGTCTTCAGAAAACCCCTAAATTATCCCCATTTACAGAGATTAAATTATCCCCATGTACAGAGATTAAAGAATTTGCCTGAGGTCACACGGTAGCAAAAGATACTTGAGGCCAAGACCCTTAAGGATTGCCACATACGCAGATTACAGTGTTGCGGACACCATCCTCCCTGTTGCTGTTGCCTGCCAAAATGTGAAGGATTCCAAGGTCGGCATTTTGCATTTCGACTGCCAAACTCCATCCAGCTTCACATTTTTTTGTTTCACCCTCCCCACAGATGTCAAGGATCGGACGTTGAACTTATGTCCCTGCTCCTTTTACACACCACTGGTTTCCTTTGCATGCAGTTCTTTGCTAGTCAACCATTCACTAAGTGCTACATGGTCTTTCTTTCTTGGAGTATGGCCTAGATTCTGATCCTCACAACCACCACTGCTCATCTAGTGTGTCAGCACCCAGCACAGGGCCTGGGTTCAGGCCTTTGTCCCTCAGTGACTGCTCTTGTGATGGACAGAAAGTCACTTGTCCTGTCCAGGCCTCCCTTTGTTTATTCATTCATTCATCCCATCACTGCGAGTTCCCTGAAAGTGGCAGTGAATAGCCTGCCTTCCTGGGGCTTACCTTCTGGGGCGTACAGACAGAAAAGAACATGAATAGTCATGCAACATATTAGAATGTGAACGCAGTGTGGAGAAAAACAAAGCAAGGGAGGGAACTTGGAAGTGTGTGAAGTTGCGATTGTGTACACGCGGACCTCCCTCCAAGGACTGTGAGGTAGAGAGACAATTGAGGGGACACACAGAAAGCATTAGGTGTAAAGTGTGTACCCAAAAGTTGATCTGAGAAAAGAAACACTGCTTCATTGCTGCATAAGGCTGACTTGCTGTGGCCGTGAATCCTCTTCTTCCTCCCAGGCTCCCAGGAAGAGCTCTCTCAGGAGATAAGGGTTCTTCAATTGGAAAAGCCACCAGCTTCTTTCAATTCCAGAAGCCTGGAATCCTTTATGAGGGTGTTATTATGAGGGATGTTGACTCCGGTGTTGCTGTCCAGCTATAATTACACCCTTAGGAGGGTACTTTCATGTATAGAGGGCTGTGTTTAAAGAGTTGAGAATGTAGTGGGTCTTCTCTGGCTCATTCTCATAAGTGCAAAAGAAGGTCCCATAGACCCCACTTTCTGTGTGTATATGCAGATTGAGTTCCTCCTGGTATTTCCCCCCTAGAAATCTCCTTAAAAGTTGTAAGGCTTTAGTTATAAATTCTCTCTAGGCCATTGGAGAAGTATTCCAACTTTACAGGAATTTTCCTGAGTTTGAGGGCACTTGTGATTTATGAAACCCAGTGGGGCAGCGTGACCTTTAATCTTCTTGGGATAATCTCTGGGAATACAATGACATTTATTAACATATCATGTGAAAATAGTTAAACAGATTTTCAGTAAATAAAGAGAGGGTGTTTGGAGGACTTAAAACGTAGTCCTAGGTCATATTCCAGATTTATTTTTAGAGGTCTCAGGGAGGCACGTAAAGTGACAGACAGTGGCTTTCAGAGCAGCTAAACTTTAGAATTGCATTTAACCGTATGGAAAGGACATGCTGGAAATCGGGTGAACAAAACTCACCCTGAGGTCTCCTGACCGGTGCTTGTGAAGGATTACAAGAAGTTATGTCTGAACAGCAGCAACAGGCGACTGAGAGTAGGAAATGCGGGTCATACACAGTGATAGGCTGTGCACGGAGAAAGCCAAAGGGAATTTCAAATAGCTGCCAATTAAAATACCACGAGGCAGCCCTGGGAACTGCAGAGCCTGGTATGCAAGCAGGCTGCATCTCACGTGGGAGCTCTGGGCAGCTCGCCCCAGGATGAGGAGGAGTTGCACAGCTTATGGAGCAGAGGTGAATGACGGGTGTGGGGAAAGGCAGGCTCGGTTAGACCCAGGATTAGGAAGCTGGACAGCAACCCCAGAGTCAACTTCCAAGCCAATGTTTTTCAACTTTTTAAAAAAAATCTCACAGCACTCTTGAACCTATAGCTAAAAGTTCCAGGGAACCTTTAAATGATGCTGATCAAAAAAAAGAATGCAAACAATACACTTACTGTGCTTTGAACGTCTTTTGAAAATAATTTAGTTAATGATCTTCATACATTTTTTGAGGCACACCTAAGATCATCTCCTAGCACAACAGTGCGCCATGGCACACCGGTTGAAAATCACTGATCTAGGAGGAGGTGGGAGGTTTCCTATAAAGGAGACGGCACTTTCACACCTTACCAAAATGAGACCACCTGAGCAAGAATACTATTTAGCCCATTGGGCTAAACTTTATGATCTCCGTACATCTCTTTCCCATCACCTGATGAAGGGGGCATTAACTTACATGCAGGATCCCACCGAGACTTTGTCTAGAGTATACTTTTTAAAAGCCAGGCAGTCTCTAGCAAGGAAATTCATTTAAGGATAAGAGTGGTAATGTATTCCTTCAGATGCTTTTTAAGTCTATCCCTTCCATTGGGAAAACATTCATTGATTCTTCCCTCTTGTTCTTTATTTTCCCAGAGCAGGAAATGTAGAAGTATATATAAATGTGTATGTAAGAACTCGTCACGAAGTTGGCATTTCTGCAGTGCTGCCAAGCTCATTTACCTTTTTTTGGAAAAAAAGATGACGACACCTTGCTTCCCATTGTACTATTTCCAAAGAAAGCCCCAGCAGTGATGCTGAGTGGGAAAGTATGGCTTACGCTACCATGCAGAAAGGCAAGAGACTATATATATATCCATCTTTCCAGAACCTTCCCCCATCATGTCGTGAGGCACCACGTGTGTGGTGTCCTGGCCGTCAGCCAGGCTGCGTCTGCACGTGGAGTATTTGCCTCCTTGTGTGGGCCATGATGACTTTCCTCTCCATCTTGTGTCCTTTATTTACCCAGGTGTGAATGATACATATAGCTGTTGTATGAGAGAACTCATTATTTGTCCAAATAGGTACTATTTCCTGCCACCCTATTTCTGCCTTGGAAATCAGTGGAAGTAATTGTGTGTGTCCATAATACAGAAATGCTTTAGCTGGGTTTTTCCAACTTCAAATACTTGCAGATCACCCGAGAATATATGGGTGGAACCCCAAGGCTCCCCAGACACCAATCTGTCTAAGACTGCTTAAGGCCACTTGTTGGGCTAGTTACAAAAGTTATACCTGGAGGTATCATGAAAATAACGCTGTGGCTACAGTGTATTTTACACTAACTATTGTGCACGTTAGATGCAACCATTGCAATAACCCTGCAGAGGAGGTGTGTTGTTAAGCCATAATTGTAGACAGGGAAGCCTGGGCTCAAACCTCAGGTAATGATGCTGAAATTCAAATTTACATGTCAGTCCCTTCAAAGCCTCTTTAGTACATTCTGCTCCCTCCTGGTGAGGGTGACCCTAAAGCTTGGCTTTGTTCAGCCTAGTATGAATTCAACCTATGCACTGGCAGCTTCTACTACATAATTTATTAAATTGTATCCTAGTGGTCAAGTCTGGGAGTTCTGAAGTCAGACCCAGAGCCTGGATTCTCATCCTGGCTCACCTACTTTGAACCCAAGTGATTGAGGGAAGTCTTTTAATCTCCTTGTGCCTCAGTTTCCTCATCTATAAAATGGGAATGCTATATCATTCCGTTGTCATCAATAAAATTTGATATTTGTAAAGGGGTAGAAAGTTCTAAGACAATAATAATTCATCAACTGCTAAATGCTTTTGTTGTTAGCACACACTGACTTTAATAAATGTTCATTGTTCTTGCTGAAAAGGGATCACAAAAACACTGCAATGTTAATTTAGTTCTCAGAAAAAGAAGAACAATCCACACACAAAAAACATTTTTAAGTTTTGAAGGATAGAGTCACATGCTTTACCACCTGCTTTATTTGCTGACATAGCAGCCAATAAATTCAAGTTTTTCAGTATGCCGAGAGACCTGGATCGATGGAGGACATTGGGAGCACTGATTGCATCCAAGGGATTTCTGGTCGCACTGAGGCTCTCCTGCATAAGTAGCAGGCACTTTCACACACTCACACACCCTCCCCAAGGCTGCTGGCTCCCACCTATTCCTATGGACTGTGTTTTCTGCAAGAGGGGAATCAGAAATCTACTGGCCTGAGCCATCATCTCTCAGTAATCTGAGTTCACTGCAGCTGATGGGAGCAGACCCAGTTTATGTTCCAAGTTCAACATATAAGAAGTCCCATGCTCTGGGAATTTCCTTCCTCCCTCTGACTTTATGCCCAGCAGGAGCTTTTCGGAGGGGGGATGGAGGGGAGCAGGAGAGCCAAAGCGTGACTGGGAGGAAGCTTCCATCCATGGATTGATGAAGAAGGCAGTGCTGGAAGCCACGTTGTAGACATGCACCCAGCCGGGGGTAAACAGACACCTGCTTGGCGCAGTTTCCATAGTAATTTTTGCACATACATGATTCCAAGATTATTTTTATTAAATTTCTGACAAGTGTACTTCATTTGGTATAAACCCATCAGGTTTTCCCGAACCCACTAGAAGTTTTGGTTTCCTTACCCAAGCCTCAAAAGTCTAAACCCTTGCTCCGCCATCCCCCTGCCTAACCAGTTTACCAAAGAAAAAGCCTTTTATGATGGGATCCCTCTGCCCTTTGGTATTGTCTCCATGGTAATTTACTTTTTTTTTTTTTGCTTAAACAGAACAAATTTACTATCTTGTAATTCTGTAGGTTGTAAGTCCAGTATGGGTCTCGCTGGGCTAAACTAAGGTGTCTGCAGGGATGCGTTTCTTCCTGGAGCAGTGGTTCTCAACCTTCCTAATGCCACGACCCTTTAATACAGTTCCTCATGTTGTGCTAACCCCCAACCATAAAATTATATTCGTTGCTACTTCATACCTGCAATTTTGCTACTGTTATGAATCGTAATGTAGATACCTGATATGCAGGATGTATTTTCATTGTCATGAAGGGGTCGCAACCCACAGGTTGAGAGCTGCTGTCCTAGAGGCTCTAGAGGAAAATCTGTTTCCTTGATCATCCAGGTTCTTGGCTGAGTTGAGTTCTGTGGATGTGGGACTGGGGTCCCTGTTTCTGTGCTGGTATTCCTAACTTCTAGAGGCTGCCCACATTCTCTGACGTGTGGCCTCCATTCTCTGTCTTCAGCACCAGCAACAGCAGGCCACATGCTTCCCCTTCAGCTCTCCTGCTGCGTCCTCCACTGTCCCATCTCTCTGGCTTGCTCTTCTGCTTTTAAGGATTCATGTGCTTACATTAGGTCCTCCCTGGTAATTCAGGGTATTCTCCCCCTCTCCAGGTCTTCAAAGTCCCCTTTGCTGTGGAAGGTAACATATTCATAGATTTCAGGCGTTATGGTCTGGAAATCCTTGGGAGGTGGCCATTCTGCTTACGACATAGTCGTCTTTGGGGGAGCTAGGGGGTTTTGTTGGAAAGGGTCAGGGGTAATCTTTATGAAATGATAGAAATGTTTCATAGTTTGTCCAGGGTGGTGGTGATACATATGTATACGCTATTAAATCTTCTTAATTATCGTTTAACTTCTACCTTATTGCATTTTCTCTTTTCAAGTGTTTTATATTTTGCTTGCAATAATTTACATGGAAGCTACTTTGCACTGTCCTAAGTGCTTTGTGTACCATCTTAGGCATTTTTTTCTCTTTGTACTCAGGTTTCATCACAGAAGTTCGCTCTAAGTGATGAATTTGATGATGCAGTATGGTCCCTTCGATTATTTCAGGCACATCTTGTTCCATTTTGTGGCTATTTTCCATTCGAGTTGAAATGCCAAGATGGTGTCTCTATTTACTGGTCTATTATAAAGGATATTACAGAGGATACAGAGGAGGAGATGCACAGGGCAAGGTGCATGGGAAGGGACTCAGAGCTCCCATACCCACTGGGTGCATCCCCCTCCGGGAACCCCCACTAGAAGCTTCGTAGTTCACTTTAAGTAATTCAGTACAACCTACTGCAGGATTCTAGAGCTTTAGGCATCAATAATTAGCTGACATTCTTTAATGTAATTCAACTTGGTGACCTAGGAGGGTTTTGTTTTGTTTTGTTTTGTTTAATTTGGCATAAAGGATGTCAACAAATTATTTCTGTTGCTGAAACTGGCATCCTTACGATAACATGTGATTATTAGAAGAGGTGGGGGGCTCAGGGACCTTGCCTGACTGAGACAGAAGAAGGCAGGCTGCGCACTTACATATGTGGCTGTGCAGCCCCCAGTGCTGCAGCCCAGGGGCCAGCCCCCGGAGAAGGTGACCAGAAGGGCTGGTTTTCATTTTGGAACATTGCTGCGTTAGTTTTAGCGTGTCCCTTTCATGCGAGATGCTGTTGATCAGAGCACTGAGGACAGAGAAAAGGAGGACTACTCAGCGTAGTTTGTGTGACCGTACCTACCCACTAAAACACATTTTTTTTTTCATCTAGCTGCATTTGCCATGAGATTTTCTTTTATAGTGAGAGTGAGGTAGGGTGCAGTGTGAAGTGTTCCCTAAATCGAGGGCCTCTGACCACTTTGTCTAGTTAGTAGTCAGGGGCCCCTGATTTTTATCAAATGAATCTGACATATATCCTACAGCCAAATAGGTTCAAAAGCAAAGCGTTAGCAAAATATAGATGCCCCAGTCCCATCGCTAGTAATTCTGATTTAATTGATCTTAAGGTGGATGTCAGGCAGTGGTGTTTTTCAAAAGCTCCCCAGAGAATTCTAATATGTGGTCTGAATTGAGAGGCACTGGTTTAGAAGAATTCACAACACTCATCCCCCAACCACCCCTCGCCCAGTGAGTGGATGGGAAAGCTTCCTAGCCAGTCTAGTGGGCCTCAAAATTAAACGTTTAGGAAGGCCTGGACTTACCTGCTCCCAGTCCATACCGTGGCTTCCCTCACAGGACTCTGATTCAGAAGGCCAAGGCAACTATATTTTAGTTCAGCAGCCAGGGAGCATCCTGTAAGGACGGACCACACTTTCATCCAAATGATATCCCAGACAGCCAGGTTCCCCACCCATCTGCTCTAGTCAGAAAATACAGACCTTTTTTTGAAGGTTAACTAGAGAGATGAATCAAATGGTACCCTCTCCCCGCAAGTGTCAGAACTTCATAACATAAAAATCTGCTTGCCTTTGTAAGCACAACTTTGCCGTAGCCTGCAGTCTGAGTTCTTTCCAGGACATCTGAAACCATGCCCAGGTCTGCCTGTGAGTTGCCTGAAAGGTGGTATCTCTTGGACATAAGGTCACATATTCATGGAGGGCAGTTGTGTGTCTAGGGCTGAAATGACTGCTGGGGCATATGCAAATGCATAAGAGTTAGACCCTACTGTCCCCCCAAAATGAGTCTGACTGAGGAGGTTAGACACATGCCCAGGTAGCTGGCACTGTCATAAATGTGATAATTGGGTGCTCTGGGAAGAGGAAAGGGTTTATCTACTTGTGGATGGGAGGGAAGGCAGGGATGGTGTTGGGAAATGTCTCAGAGGTGATTTCTGAGTTAAACACCATGGATAAGCAGATTCTCCTTCCCCATCCCAGAGGCATAGAAGGAAGGCACTCTAGACAAGAAAACTGAAGGCATGGGCCTGCGTTTGGAGGGACGGACATGCGTGACCCCTGGAGTATGGAGGGCAGAGAGTGGCAGAGAACAGAGCAAAGGTAGTTTAGAGCCAGACGGAAATGGGCTTTGGACGTCACGCTAAGGAGCTGGGAATTTTTCTTTAGGTGAGGTCAGTACAAATAGTCATACAGGGGTGTGATGTGATTCCACAATATAATTCTGATAACAAGGGGCAAGTAGACTGGAGGGGAGAGAGAAACTGGAGGCCAGAAAACCAATTAGCAAGGCATTGTAAATGTCCAGGAAAATGATGTGATGCCTCCGCCATCGTCCTCTTCCTAAAATAATGTTCTAATCAACGTGCTTCGTTTTTTTCCTCTTACTTCTGGGGCTAGAAAAAACCACTTAGCCCTTCTGTGACTCAGAATCCCTCCCTATTTATAGATGATGATAAAATACTTCTCTTACCTCACGCAGGGAGGTACTGAGAGGTGCAATTTTAGCCAGGAAAGAGGGGGAAATGGGGCTCTAAATGCCAGTGGCAAGTCCTCTGGGTGGAGGCGGGGTGCGGGCGAGGGGGAGACACTGCTTCCCCCAACATTTTATTATAAACATTTCAAACCTACAGAAAAGTTGCAAGTTGAGTAAAAGCGTCAGAAGTACTCTGTGAGCGGAAGCTTACGCAGAAACCCCAGGAACCACCCAAGAAGTGGCATTTCTAATCTAAGAGCCTTAGCATTCAGGATGGAAAGGCCATTGCAGCCTGTTTGGTTACAAACACGGTTCCCTAAAGTGAGATTTTGTTTAAGGGGGAGGGGGCTTTTCTATTTGTTGCTATTCCTATTGCTAAAATGGGGATTGGGGGCCCCGTATTAAAAGGAGTTACACCCAGTGGTTGAGGCGGAGAGCTGGCCGTGTTTTTGGCTTCTCCTGTGCTCTTGAATCTTGGAGTCCGTCCTCATGAGTAGGGTCACTTGGTTGCACTCTTAACATCTGCTCAGCCCTTTCCCCACGAGGTTTCCACATCAGCACCTTCAACTGCTTAGAATCTTTTCCTCTTTTTTGGAAAATAATGACTGGCACCTATCGTAAAATGCACAGCAGACGAAAATTGGTTCAAGTCTTGCCAAAATGACTATGTCATCTGCCTTTTAAAAAATTCATGCTCTCTGTAGTTGCTGAGTTGGAACGAGATGTTCTGGGAGGCGAGATATGTCACATGGACGTGGTTCCCTCAGGAAGCTAACAGGTAGGACTGTGATGGCAGAGAAGACAGGAGGGTGGCAGTCTCTACCCCATGAGAACGGCGTAGGCTTCCAAGATCCGAAAGGATGATTGTGTTCAGTGACTGGTGGAGTCCTGCCAGCTCAGGATAGGACAATCAGAACTTACAACGAGGAACCCCAAAGTCCTTTATTTTATGTATGAAAACTAAAATGGTTGTAGAATGATATGATGAGACTTGTTAGGAACACATAGGAGAAGATAATAAATGTTCCTTCCGGCTCAGTGCCTGTGGCTCAATCGGCTAAGGTGCCAGCCACGTACACCTTGGGTTCGAATCCCCAGCCCGGACCTGCCAAACAACAATGATGGCTGCAACCAAAAAATGGCCGGGCATTGTGGCGGGCGCCTGTGGTCCCAGCTACTTGGGAGGCGGAGGCAGGAGACTCTCTGGAGCCCAGGAGTTGGAGGTTGCTATGAGCTGTGATGCCATAGCACTCTACCCAGGGGGATAGCTTGAGGCTCCGTCTCAAAAAAAAAAAAAAGAAAACAATTATTCTGTGTTAAGAAAAAGAAAGATACAGACAATAAGATCTTAGTAAAATTGGAGCACAGAGTCATTACAAAAAGAACTGATGGAAAGGCAAAGTATTTTTGTTCTGGGGGGGAGGGTTTTGACAGAGTCTCACTTTGTCATCCTTGGTAGAGTGCTGTGGCATCACAGCTCACAGCAACCTCAAACTCTTGGGCTCAATCAATTCTCTGCCTCAGCCTCCCAGGTAACTGAGACCAGGCACCCACCACAATGCCCAGCTACTTTTAGAGAAAGGGGTCTCCCTCTGGCTTAGGTTGGTCTCAAACCCATGAGCTCAAGTGATCTGCCTGCCTCGGCCTTCCAACTGCTAGGATTATAGGTGTAAGCCACCACACCTGGCTGGCAGAGATTTTTTTTAATGAAAAAAAGCACTAGACATAAAGAAATCCAAAAAACAAAATAATTAATCAAAAGCAAATTTTATAATTCAGAAAAGCAAATAATTTATGGGGAAAACACCTTTAAGAGATTATCATATGATATAAAGTAAAAGTAAAGAATTAAACATATAAAAAGATATTAAATATTGAGCACAAAGAAAAAAGACTCAACATAAGCAGCATAGGTGATTTTCAGTATCATAAATAGTTTTTGATTTTTTTTGAGACAACATCTCACTTGGTTGTCCCCTGGTCGATGCCTTGGCGTCATAGATCACAGCAACCTCAGATTCTTGGGTTCAGGTTATTCTCTTGCCCCAGCCTCCCAAGTAGCTGGGACTACAGGTGCCCACCACAACATCCAGCTATTTTTAGAGACAGAGTTTTTGCTCTAGCTCAGGCTGATCTCACACTCATGAGCTCAGGCCATCCACCCACCTCACCGTCCCAGAGTGCTGGGATTACAGGCATATATCCACTGTGCCCAGCCCCACTTGTTTTAATTATAGTTGCTGCCTAAGCATCCATTTTTAGAAACCCAGTTGTACTCCATAACTTAGGGCTCAGTTAAAAATTTTCTTCTTCATGGGGTTATATGTGATATAGTACATTTGTTCCTTATAGCACTGACCCAAACCCAACACACTCACACCACTATCTATCATAAACCTAGTCAGCACCGGAATCATATAAAATTAATGAATTCCTACCTTCACATGTGTTTTTTTAAACCTAGCCAATCCGCAGACTCCACAGGGAAGACTAAGTCATGAAGCCCATGGGCCTTAATAAGAGCATAGTCCCACAAGTCTTCTCCCTCCCCTTTCCCTCTATCATCCTTTATCCCGGTCTTCCCCTTTTCCCCTCACACTTTATCTCTCTCCCCACCATTTAGTTGAACTCCCTGTCATATCCGGACATTCCACTGGCCTCCCACCAGTACCCTCTTACTTCTCTGGGACTTATGATTAATTTTTTTTCCATTCTATGCATTTTAGTTTCATTTTCCCATTGTGTCTCACCTGATACGTACACCCAAAATTAACATTCCCCACTCAGTGCTCTCCTAGAGAGTGACTATCTTGGCTTATAGTCACTCTGGACAGAGAAACCTCAAGACTAAATTAGAAAGAAATCATAATAATAAAAATCACAATACTCAGGGAAAAAACTGAACAAATAGAAAAGTAAAACCAAAGACATAATTGAAGAAAAATACTTCATCCAAGTAAAATGTTTTCATCTACAAATCAAGAAAAAACTTACCATATTCTAGAAAAAACTAGTTTTGAAAGAAAATCCAACATAACAGAAAAAAAGTAAAACCTAAAATTTGAAAAAAAAAAGAATTGCAAATCCCTGGAAGTTCTCAAAAGCTACTTCAGGCTCGGCACCTGTGGCTCAAGCGCTAAGGCACCAGCCACATACACCTGAGCTGGTGGGTTTGAATCCAGCCTGGGTCCACCAAACAATAATGACAGCTGCAACCAAAAAATAGCCGGGCATTCTGGCAGATGCCTGTAAACCCAGCTACTAGGGAGGCAGAGGCAGGAGAATCGTGTGAGCCCAGGAGTTGGAGGTCACTGTGAGCTGTGATGCTACAGCACTCTACCCAGGGGGACAGCTTGAGGATCTGTCTCAAAAAAAAAAAGCTGCTTCAAAATAGCTAAAGCTGGAGTTATGACAAAAAAAACTTTTATGCCCAAAGGTGCTACACCCAGAACATCTGTACTTTAATGTGTGACAGCACCAGTGAAACACCTCAGATATCCATAGATAGACTTAGACATAGGTCATTTATGCTGAATTCCTGAAAACAGCTCAGAACAATTAAACTAAAGATATATACTACATGATTTCAAGAAATAAAATGCAAAGGATATTTATAGAATAAATATCTAATAATGACTACTGAATTCAAAAATCATACATTTACATACAACTAATTTTTGCAAACATTTATAAAATGGAATATAAACATAACAAACAAAAACATTATAAGAAATATAATCTGTATATAAATATAATTGCTGCTAAACAACAACCTGCTTTTATAATACATATAATACCAGATTGAGTTAATAAAGTTGATTAGGAAGGGACAAGAAAAGAAAATGTGTGTTAAATGCCTCACTGAATACCTATTATGTGTCAAGTCTCTTCTCGTTTCTTAGTATACATCAGTAAACAAAAAAGGTGAAACCCTCCACCCTGGTGAAGTTTACAATCTAGTTCTTCAAGTCTATGTCTTATATAAAGGTAATCACTAATAAAATTAGATACATAATATACATGTATACTTAACAAATACCCAACAGTGACAAAATTAAGCAAGACATTGCACTTGAAAAGAGGAAAAGGGCTTGGCACCTGTGGCTCAAGTGGCTAAGGCGCCAGCCATATACACCTAAGGTGGCGGGTTTGAATCCAGCCCAGGCGCACCAAAACAACAATGATGGCTGCAACCAAAAAATAGCCAGGTGTTGTGGCAGATGCCTGTGGTCCCAGCTACTTGGGAGGCTGAGGCAGGAGACTCACTTGAGCCCAGGAGTTGGAGGTTGCTGTGAGTTGTGATGCCATTGCACTCTACCCAGGGGAAAAGCTTGAGGTTCTGTCTCAAAAAAAAAAGAAAAGAAAAGAAGGAAAGAAGGAAGGAAGGGAGGGCAGGAGGAAAGATGGATGGGAAAAGAACAAAAGAAGACAGGCAATGAGATGTGAAGGGAAGCACTTTTTTTAAAAAAAGACTGAACACAGAGTGAGAAAATGCCGTCTAAAACAATAACTGAAAATAGGTTAAATCACCCAATTGAGAGGCAAAAATAAATAAATATTAGGTTAGCAATATCTGTAATAGGCTACTTAGAAGAATCACAAGAAAAGTAATATTTTTAAAGTTAAAAATGAAGGGATGAACCGTCCAAAAATCTTCAGAGGTTTTATATGTGATACGTATTAAATATATAAGAATTATTTATCTCCTTGTCATGTAACCCATTTTAGAATACATAAAAGGCCTAACTCTCTCAATATACCCAATTCATTTTATGAAACTACCATGACTGTCATATAAACACTTGACAAAAAAAATAGCACCCAAAAGCTAAATATAAATAACTCACTAATATAGATGTGAAAATCTAAAATAAAGTCAAATGCTAGCAAAATATATGAAAGATTCTTCATGACGAGTTGTGTTTTTGTGACAAAAATTCATATACATTGTCACACACATGCACATACATACATACATACATATATTCATCTTAAAACAACATCCCATTTCATACTGAAGAAAGATGTTTCAACTTAAGTTGCTTTTAAAACAAGAATATTTTTTACTTAAATTAATTTTTTATTTATTCTTGAAGAGGAAGTTAATTCAGTAAAGCAAGAAATAAAAATCAATAGTATGATTATTAGAAATGATCAGAACATTTTTTGTTTGAACGTGGAATGTGATGTGGGTTGGATTATCAACCTCCAAAGCCCAAGAAAGTGGGAAGAAGCACTTTCAGGCTTAATTATAAGTTTTTAAAAATTGTAAATATCCCACAAAGGTAGAAAGTTACATAGCTTTGGAATATACAAATAATAACTGGAAACTCTAATGAAAAAAATTCCTCTAATAAAGATAATACGCCTAGTTAAAATACCTAGGAACACAGTCATAAGAAATGCATAAACATACATAGCATAAACTATAAAATTTTATTCAAAGATATAAAAGATACAATCTATGAACATAAGATATTCCTAGATAATAAGTTTGAAGTTGAAAATATGCCAACTTTTTGCACATTAATTCAATATAAATTTTTCTCTAAGCCTCAAATACCTCTTTTGCTCCATAAGCTTTTCATGCTATTTTATATGCTAATAAGTCCCAAATATATACTCACAGCCCTGCCCTCTCTTATTCTACAGCCAACTTCTCATTGGACATTTTAATTTGGATGTGTCACAGAATCTCAAACTTAACTCTTATTATCCATCCAAAATGGATGCTACCTCTAGAGATTCCATCCCTACAAATGGTACCTCTATCCATTCACTTACCAAAGAAAATTATCATGGACTTCTCTCTCCACCTCCAGTCTATCACCACATTTCATTTCTTCTACCCCAAAGTACAGTTTAAATAGATCTACTTTCTTAAAATTTTATGTTAGATATTCTAGAAATCACCTCCTAATTTATCTGCTCTCTGCTACTCTACCTATAGTGCCAATCTAAGACTCATCTTTTCAAGATGTTCATGACAACGTAAATTGTTACACTTTTGTTAAAAAACTTAATAGCATTCCAGTGCTAAATCCAAAGAGTAATTCTGAAGCTCTTGTTATTT
Source organism: Galagoides demidoff (assembly GCA_963574575.1). Lineage (NCBI taxonomy): Eukaryota > Metazoa > Chordata > Mammalia > Primates > Galagidae > Galagoides > Galagoides demidoff. The sequence goes on from CAUYQV010181238.1 coordinate 25,483, forward strand.
AGCCCATGAGGCTCTGCATGCCTTGCCCTTGCTGACTTCTCCTACCTCTTCTGTCTGTTCCTTGAATATACGGGGCTCATTTGCTCCTTATGCCATTGTTTTTGTCAATACCATGTCTAGAATACTTTCCCTCCATCTTTTCATGAGGCCAGAATGCACTCATTTGTCAGTTGCTGGATTAAAGGTTAATACCATTCTGAAGTAGGTCTTTCCCACCCTCTGCCCAACCCCATTATTCTTCATCAAAACACCTTGATTGCTTGTTTCATAGAACTTTCTAATTTATAGTTTATGTACTTCTTCATCACTGTACTTCCTGTTCTTCTGATTAAATTATAAATCTTGATAAAACCAAGGTTTTAGTCTATTTCCCACATCATCCAGCATCTAGCTCAGTGCCTTAGTAAAGAAGCAATAATAATATCAATGAAATTTCTGTTTTAATGGAACTTTTATTCTAAGTTCTATTTAGACAAATAGCAAATAAAATAAAATAATAATACATGAAGGAATTATAAACAATGAAAGGAGGGGAATATCTCATCCCATTACACTAATAATTAAACCAGAAAGTTAAAAACTCGAAGGAAAAAAAAAAAGAAAATAAAGGAGACTGCCATATCTTTGAATAGAACAGAAACTTTGTAAATAAGCCTTTATATATAAGAAAATATTTCACTAAAGTATTTCTTAAATATTTAATGCTTAAGTTAAATGGTACCTAAATGAAAGGGGTATGATATTTAATAAATAAATCACAGACAATTATTCGGATACTTTTTAGAATATATAAAATTTGATACCACTCCTTATGGTACTTTTCAAAATAAATGAGAGACTTACTGTTGGAGTCAATATTTTAATCAAACTTTAAAAACACCTTGTCTAAAACCATAACTAACACTAGACAAAAAGCTTCCTATGCATAAAAGAAAGAAGAATTCACAAGGAAAGATTTTATTACAAAAGATTTTAACATCTATAAGTCAATCATATCAAACTATTAATATGAGTTTTCATCTTTTAAGATTAATAAACTTGTTTTATTAAAAAAAACAAAATAATAAAAAAAACTTAGATACCTGGGCAAATGGCGTAAATCTGGACAATTTTGAAACCTAATATTCTGTCTTTGTTGACTAGCAGCTAGAGACAGGGATGTTTTTTAAGGTTAGTTAGCTACTGATCCCTCCTTGAAAAGGTTACAGTTTTGGATATTTGTCTACATAATCTTTTGTTTGTTTGTTTGTTTTGAGGCAGAGTCTCACTTTCTTGCCCTCAGTAGAGTGCTATAGTGTCATCGCTCACAGCAACCTCAAATTCTTAGGCTTAAGCAATTCTTTTGCTTCAGCCTCACCTGTAGCTGGGACTACAGGCACCTGCCTCAATGCCCAGCTATGTTTTAGAGACAGGGTATTTCTCTTGCTCAGGCTAGTCTCAAACTCATGAACTCAAGTGATCCACTCTCCTTGGCCTCCCAGATGCTGGGATTACAGGCCTGAGCCACGTGTATATATCTGTATATAATCTTACAGAAAAGTTTTTGGTGTAGATTCTTTAGGAGTGGTGATGTAACCCTTAGTATAAAAGAAATTGGTGAGGCTTGGCACCCATTGCTCAGTGGTTAGGGCGCCAGCCACATACACCAAGGCTGGTGGGTTCGAACCCAGCCCAGGCCTGCTAAACAACAATGACAATTGCAACAAAAAATAGCTGGGCATTGTGCAGGTACCTGTAGTCCCAGCTACTTGGGAGGCTGAGGCAAGAGAATCTCTTAGCCCAAGAGTTTGAGGTTGCTGTGAGCTGTGATGCCATGGCACTCTATCAAAAGCAACATACTGAGACTCTCTCTCAAAAAAAAAGAAAAGAAAAGAAATTGGTGAAATGATAAGCCTGCTTCTTTCTGCTTCTTTCTCACCTCTGGAAAAATCCTACAATTATCATTGAGCCCCACAAAAGATGAAGATTAATGAGAAAGTTGCACAGAGATGCAATGCATCTGTTTCTCCTCTTTGTAGCCACTCTTTCTGATAAATTCTGCATCCTTGGCCAGACGAGGACTTTACATAATATAGAAACATATTTGTGTGATCTCTTCCACTAATCTATAATACAGTTGCAATACTGCAATGACTAAATAGCTCATAAACATATGATTGCAAATTAAAGTAATATTGGGTTTCTATGTTAAGCCTATTAAAACAGCAAGTAATAAGGTGTATTCATTTATGTTTAGGATGCAGTAGGGTAAGCTATGAAATTCTTATTTTTAAGCATTCTCATAAAATGTTAGTGAGACTATTAATTGGCAAACTTTCTGCAAAGAAATTTGACAATGTATCTCAGTACGCTTTAAGAGCCTTAACAAATTATTTAGCCACTGCTGTCCCAGTGCCATGCTGGACCCAGAAAGAATGAGATTCTGACAAATACACGAGGATGTAGGATTCCAGCCCCTCCCTAGAAGACCCAATCAACAAGTCTACCTAAGTGGATTTTGGTTCTAGGCCTTCCTCCTTGGAACCATGTCAGGAACCATGCCAGTCAGCACAAGGACTCCAGGAACAAGCCCCCTTGTGAACCACACCAGATGGCCTGTCCAGAATCTCTGTATGTAAAAAGTGATTGTTGAAGGACTTTCTCAGAAAAAAAACAATCTGCAAAGATTGGAATAAGTATCTATTTTGTCAAATACATAGATATCAATGCATAGTCACAATAGATCAAGAACAGTGAAGAAAACATGAATTCACCAAAGGACAAAATAAAGCATCAGATTCTGATCTTAAAGAAATAGTGGTACATAAACTGTCAGACAAAGAATTCAAAATAATTCTTATTAGGATTTTTAGCAAGCATTAAGAAAATGCAGAGAAACAGTTCAATGAAAAGAGAAAAATGATATATGACTACATGAGAAACTGAACTTCTACTTTAAAAATCAAATAGAATGCTATAAGAAATTAAAAAAAATCAAATAGAAATTTTGAAGCTGAAAAATATATGAATAAAATAATGTAAAAAGTATAAGGTATGAGATTATTTCAGCCTTATAAAGAAAAATAATGCATCCCAGAAAAAAATGTGAGATGGTAAATAATTTTTTCCTCTATTTTTACACGTTTTTACACCTTGACTATATTGTTCAAGTCTTAGTACGTGGGAGATAGCATCATTCTTTGTAGAAATGCATGAATTAAGAAGAGATTGGGAACAAGGTCATGTATTTGTATTTAATTTTCATTATGTGGGTTTTAGAGAACATTAATTCATCCAATGTGAGATTTCCAAGCATAATGTGTAGTTAATATCATAAAAATGATTAAGACTGAAAATGCTGTTTCGTTTAGAAGTCATACACAGACAGATCATTGAAGAAGAAGAACAAAATTTCAACACAGAGAGGGCCAAGGGAATACTCTCTTGAAATTCTTACTGACAAGAATAGAGAAGGCAGATAAATAGGCAAACAAAATGAGAGAGAGATGAGATGATCCTGTGGTATCCCCTCCTATGTATATTTGTGGTACATGCTGTTTCACTGAACCAAAATCCTTTATATTAAAACCACAGATTGTCACCTTATGACATCAGATTAACTGGGATAAGCAACTATTAGAAAGAATATCAGAAAGGTCTATCAGAAGCAGACTTCAACAGCTTGTTATAAGTTGTTATAACAACTAAGTTTGGGGGATAAGGCCTCCCATTTAGGAATATAGAAAATACTATGTCCCAATTAGCATAAATAGTCTCATGGTTTGAATGCCTGTGTCCCTCCAAATTTCATATATTCAAACCTAAACCTTAAGGTGGTGGTATTAAGAGATGGGGCCTTTTGAGAAGTGATTAAGCCATGAAGGCTGTACCTGAAGGAATTCTCATATAAAAGAGCCTTCAGAAATTGCCTGGTCCTTTCAGCTCTTCTGCCATCTGAGGACACAGCAGCCTTCCCTTTGACCCATCCACTATATGAAAATGTAGCAACAAGCCACATGTTATAAGCAGAGTGAGGCTTCACCAGACTCCACATCTGCCAATGCCATGATCTTATACTTCTCAGCCTCCAGAACTGTAAAAATAAATTCTATTCTTTATAAATTGCCCAGTCTTGGGTATTTTGTTACAGCAGCACAAATGAACCAAGACACGTGACTCAATTAACCACCTACCCATCATCTCACACCCTCTCCTCAATGATCCACCTTTGACTCTCAAATCTCAGGCTTCAATTCCTATTGTTTTTTTCCCCTAAACTTACAAATATTTTATTTTTTGAGAATATTAAGTGGATACAAATATTTTTGTTAGATGACTTGAGTCAGGGCTATAAAGGTGATCATCACCTGAATAGTGTTTATTGTACCTTTTGTGGGGTTTTGTCCCTCCCTTCTTCCTCCTTCCTCTGCTTGATTTCCAATGAATTTCACTTCCCCCTGTCTACTTGTGTGCCTATTGTTTAGTTACAATTTATTAGAGAAAATTTCTACTTTTTAATTTCCCTTCAGAAACTATTCAACACTCAAACACTCAGGGTTGAACCTGAGTAGGAAAAGAAGATTTCGTTTAGTGGTGATCAAGGCTGATTTAAGGAGTAATATAAAGGTTCAAGAGAAAAGGCAAAAATGCACAAAATATGCTAAGTTGATTTATTGGAAATGTAAGGACATGAATAAAAATATATTTAATATGACTCATGGAGACTAGACTAAATGCAGTTACAAGGGTTACTTTGGTCTGCCTCTTGGCTCAATTTAGATGAGTAGTAAGTGCAGGAGGAAATATAATCCTACTAATCAAACTTTCTGTCCACGGAGTACTTAAACAGGGTTCAACCTCTAAATATCCCTCCCAACTCTATTCATTTACCCTCACATCAAAACACAGACACAGTTGTGTCAAAGAAATCTTTAATGATCATCTATTATGAAATGTCCAAAATGTTAAGCTGTCCCATCTATAACCCTACCCAACCTAGAGGACCTGGTCTGTAGTTAAACCTAACTTTGTAAAAGATAGAACTTCTTTGCCTATTCAGATCATTGATAAAATGCCAAATAACTTGAAATGTGCTCAAAATATGTCTTCTAAATATGATTGTGCTCGCAACTTTGTCCCATGCTCCAATAATCTAATGCAAAACTCCTTTTCAAGTTCAGGCTCAAAGCCTTTGCTATGAAGCCATTCACAGAGTCCACAATCTTCTGACTCCTTGCTATATAGCAAGCATCACAACTATTTGAGCCAGATTAATTTTAAAAGTTTAGAAACTACAGTCCCGTTCAAAGCAATTCATTCCTCTCAAACTTCACTTCTGTCTGAGTAACTTCAAACAAAAAGAGTATTTTTCTAAGATTAGCATTGCTGTCATTTTTCTTTTCCAGTAAAAGATGCTTTGATGCAAAAATCTTCTTTGGATTCATAATATCCCTATGTGCGTTGTATTCTGTTTATGTTATTTTTAAATATCTTTATAATTCAATTTTTGCCTTATATTTGGGAGAAGACAATATTAACTTTTTAATGATTTTTTTTGTTCGTTAAGCTTTAAGGCGAAAAGCATGTATTCTTTATAAATAAATAGATTGAAAAAAATATGTAACCATTGTTGTCTTTTGATGATTTATCCTAAATCTATGTAGAAGATTGCTTTTCTCTTTAGCATTCCCCATTATTTTTGCTAATGCACTAAATTGCTTCTTGACAACTACGGGATTCAAAGCAATTCAAATAAAGATTAGATTCACTGCTGTTAATACAAAAAAACCTGTATTTCCTTAAAAAATGTCAAAACTATTATCAAAAACTTCCAGAAACCTCAGGCATTTTTACTGACCTTTATTCATTTTGATACTTTCTCCCTTGCCTTGCTCTATTCACTGGCAATTTAGTGCCAGTACCTCAGCAGAACATATTAAAAAAGCCTTTTGTTTCTTCAGTACAGCATCTTTATTTATAGGCAGCCTTCTCCATTAAATATAATGTAAATTCTTGCCATGCAAATCTCTCTAATGCAAAAACATAATCACATAACTGTCCCTGCTTTAAAAAAAAATGCATTTTAAAACCTAGATGGCTAACCATTCCCCAAATTTAAGAGCTAAACTAATCTGGGATCAACATACATACACAATTTGAATTCTTTTTTCCTACTTCCCTTAATGTAGGCAAAATGTTAGCAAAAATAAGCGTACTTTAGTCTTTCTCTCATTTTAGTAAAATTAAATGAATATTTAAAATATTTATAAGGCCGGGCATAGTAGTAGGTCAAGTTTACAATATTAGCCCTCTGGGAGGCCAATGTGGGCACATTACTTGAGCTCAGGAATTCGAGACCAGCCTGAGCAAGAAGGAGACCTCAGCCTCTTCTAAAAAAAAAAAAATAGAAAAACTAACCGGGCTTGCTGGCTCTTACCTGTACTCCCAGCTGCTAAGGAGGCCAAGGCAAGAGGATTGCTTGAACCAAGGGTTTGAGGTTTCTGTGAGTATGATGCCACCAGCACTCTACCGAGGGTAACAAAATGACACACTGTCTCAAAATATATATGTACATATTTATAGAATATTTGTTATTGTTTATACATTATTCTGGCTAAACATCCTCTCCCTGCTCTAAAGCTGCCAGTGCCCTAATCCCTCCTCTCTCATTTGCATTTAGTAAAACTATGTATACGCTTATGCATTTACACACAACTCATTTCATTTAGATTTAAGGTGGACAATTTATAATTGTGTATGCATTCGGTAATTTATCAAACATATTCTGTGAACATAAATGTGAGTTAAGACAAAATCCAGATTTTGAAGAATTCACAATCTGAGGTTGGCAGACGGTAGAAGCATAAAGAGCTGAATGAAACACTGTGTCATACTTTTCTGCATGTCTGTGCAATGAGTACAACCTCGCTCTGGGAAGTAATCCACACCAGGCAAACATGTCACCAAGAGGGAAAGCAGCACAGACTGGCTCCCAGGTCAGTAGTCATGTCTTTGTCAAGTTCTCCTGCGTAGTTGTTGACTTGTAATCAGTCCAGAGATGCTGCACCAACTCTCTGTTAGGACTCTCTTCTCATTCTCTTCCTTTATAGATAATTTAAGCACAATCTCTATATGTGACTTCATTTTTGATGCTCCTGAAAGTTGCCTTTCATGCAGGATTCAGGCCACTCATAGAGATGCCGACCCAACGAATAATAACTTGAATTATCAAAATTCTATTCAAAATCTTAATATTGTAATGATACAAAATGTTTCTAGTACTACATTGTACCAAACTATGGATTTTATCAGTTTCTTGATGTCATTACTAAAGCTCATCAGCCACATACAATGAACAAGATCAAGCACTCAAATCCATTAAGTAATCAGCAAAAATTGACTTCTTAGAAAAGTTTGGATAACTGTGAAAAATTAAATTTCCTCTTTCACATCTGCCAATTGAATTGTAACCTTTATTTTTTATATGTAGTTTAAGGAGAGAAATTAGGCTTGGGTCAATGAGCATTTATTCAACACCTGTTACATGCAGATCAGCAGCCAATTGACGAAGACTGAAAAACAATTCAAAGCATAATTCAAGCAATAGCCTCAAGGAAAAAATAAAATAATAATAAAGAGGAACTTTTTTCTTATTTGGCTTCTAGAAAAAAAAGGCTCACCTTTCTATTTCTGAGAAGTGGAAGAGTCCAAAATATAAATGTTTGACAACCTCAAATAAACATGTCAGGAAAGAAATTTAACTTCCACCCTGAAGCAAAAGAGCAGCTAAAGGGCTATGAACTAGTCTGAATCTTCACTCTAGAAAAACCCAGATTTATTTTAAAAGACCTCAAAATCTGAATGGCTTTGAGGCGGTTCAGTTAAATAATCTTCAAGTCCTTTTGATTAACTCCAAGGATACTTGAAAAACATTATGTTAGCAAGTGTTAAGGAACACTGAGGCAAAATGCCTTGTAGTTTCTTAAAAGATTCTGCATTGAACCAGGTGGTCTCTGCAACCCTGAGAGAGAAAGGGGTTTACTATAAAGCAAAATGATATGATATGTGAGGTGCTTATTTAGCTAGATTAAAAACAGAAATCAACATACTAAATGCTGCTGCGTCTTTCTTTTCTGTAGTTCCCTTACTACAAACTACAAACCTTGGGTTAGCATATGCTCAGAGCAGTGAGTGGGCCCTAACTGTTTTCTTTTGCATATTACTTCCAAGTAGCAACTTCTCCAATACATGTATGTCTGATAGGCAATGAGAATAGAAAACTGAAAGATCTGAAAGGTATGTGGTTTTCTAAATCCTGTACTGGTAGATAAAGGAAGGCTGGAAAGGAAAGCAAATGTGAGAAAGAAGTTTATGAGGATTCTTAGAAAATATAAAGAACAAATCAGATTGTTCTCTTTCCTTTCCTGGGATAGTTCCCGGTGAGGTCTTCTTAGAAGTATAGGAGTATCTGTGATTAGGAGGAAGGGATGAGACTGGTGCCAACACAGCATTCCTCAGATTCAGAGAGAGGATGTTAGCTGGGAGTACGTGCCAAATTAATAGCTCACTAAGCAACAGAAGGGACTCCTTTGGTTTCTGGATTAAATAGAGCCCGAAAGCTTCATGAAACTACTGTGTCAGAAACCTTGTCCAACAAGCAACAGATTACCCAGAAGTCACCAAATATAGTCAGCAGCACATATTGCCTATGTCAGGAACATAGATTGGATGGATATTTGAAGCCATACAAAGATAGCAGGGAGGCCAAGGGCATGGGCACATCTCCTCCTGCAACCCATCCCACTCTAACTCACTGATACCATTCAGGGCTGTATATATTCTGTCTGCCTTCTAAGCAACTTGAAAGAAAAGAATATAAGTTGATATTTATAAAAACCTGCTGACTTAGAAAAAATACTCAAATTCACCAAAAATACCTGTAGATTAGACTGAGTACCTGAACGTTGAAAATTAATTTTCTGTTCATAAGAAGTTGGGACTCAAGAAAAACAAAAAACTACATTTAGTTATAAAATAAAATTCTACTTTTTTGGGTTAGCATATGCTCAGAGCAGTAACTGGGCCCTAACTGCTTTCTTATGCATATTACTTCCAAGAAGCAACTTCTCCAACTCATGCATGTTTGATAGGCAATGAGAACAGAAAACTGAAAGATCTGAAAGCTTTCTGGTTTTCTAAATCCTGCACTAGTAGATATATGAAGGCTGGAAAGGAAGGCAAGAGGTATGGTCTGTCAGAACCACAAATTACTAGGGTAGTAATATCTACTATTCCCCCCTTGTGTATAAGAGTATTAAATGAAGTAATCAGAGAACATTCAGCCAGTTCTGTTCCTGAAATGGAAAGTGACTCAAAGGTTTATCCTAGGCCATATTTTCTAAAATTATAAAATGATCTTGCAAGAAAGTGAAAAACTAAATGGGATAAAAATTATATAATCCTTCAATACACCCTATTTACTTCTATATAACAAAGTAAAAATATTACATAACCACTTAAGTATTAATTTCTAAATTTCTCTGTGCTAACTTACCGGTTAATATAATCCATATTCGAATATTATTTCTATTCATTAATGTATCCAATGTATTATTAGAAAGCACCAAGAATGTCAGGCATAGGTAGAGTCTTTGTACAAGGATCCTAAGGATTGATGGGGGATAAATACACGCACATAACTAGAATACAGCATGATAAATATAATGATACAAAAACGAACTAGGTATCATAGTGGCACAAGCTCAGGTTGGCTTGATGCAATTAGGAAAGACTAGCCAGGAAGAAAAGGAAACAACAGCAAGCAGCAGAATACATGAGGCAAGTGGCAACAAGGGCACTTCCAGAGAGCTGGGTGAAAACAGGAGTCATCTGCGGCTTGTCTCTGTCTTACCTATATACTTGCCTCCAGGGAATCCTTGAGACATGGTACTGACCCTTGGCCAAGAAAAAACAAATTGTACTACCTAGGGATTGAAACGTGTTGTTTAAAATCTGAAACTCCTCAAGGCATTCTGCATTATGTTGCCAGCAGTGTTTCTTGAAAATGTACAAATTAGATTCTTCTTCCAGCCACGCTAGAAAAACAAGAACTGGAACTGAAAATCTGACAAAATATACAACACAATATCTTTCAAGATATTGGACATAAAGAAATAAAGGGCAGTGATACATGAGAAACAGGAAATACATGAGGTTTCCTCATGGTCGGGAAGGGGGAACCTAAGAAAAACCCTGAGTGGGCCTCCCTGAGTTAAAGAATTGGAGTTTGGAGTTAGAGGAGTTCAGCAAGCCCAGACGGGTAGCACTTACCAGGGAGTGGACAGAAGAGGCAAGAGCTACGCAGAGAGCACCCACAGACAGAAGGTCTCCCATGAGTGCTGGGTTGAGTGCTGGTCTATACTTGCTTACAAGGAAATTACCTGAGTTATAAAAAGAACTATCCAAAAGAGGGATCAGTACCTAGAAATCTCCTGCTATTGGAAATAGTGCAAGATCCCAAACACCATAGTGGGGAATGTCACAATTCATTGGATATTAGTTACAGTACTAAGAAGGGTCTTGCCCAGCAGGGAAATAAATCACTAAACTAAATGCTGCTTTGGTGCCACTAACAAAACTTAAAACAAGACTCAAAAGATTAACCTGCTGCCTGACATTGACTCAAAAAATCACTAGGCAAGTAAAAGAAGGAAGTAAAAGAAAAGATGTATCAGTTGAAACTAAACCAAAAATGATACAGATTCCGGAATTAGTTAATAAGAATATTAAAAGTTAGGTAAGGTATTATGTATGTTCAAGAAGCTAGCTGAAACTTGTGAATAAAAACATAGGAGATATTTTTTAAAACCCGAATTAAAGTTCTAGAGAAGAAAAAATACAATGTCTGAGATGGAAAAAAATACATTTTATGGGATTCACAGCAGATTATCCATGACAGAAGAAAAGATTAGTAAATTTGAACATATATCAAAAGAAATTATCCACAATTTTCATATGTTGTTAAAAAGATAGATCAATAGTTTGCACCTGGTCTAACCAATTATGTAGTTTGGTTTCAGGTACATGATTAGTGGCTTGTAAAAGATATTTTGTCAAATTTGGCTCCTCTGAGACCAAGGCATCTTGCACTGACCTAGTAGTTTATAATCTGAAGATGAAGCACATCTTGGGCAAAAAGAGTCCTATAATAGTTCCTAATAAAATTAAATAATGTTATGGAATCACTATATGATCCAAAAATTCCACTTCTGAGAATGTACCCAAAAGAACTGAAAGCAAGTTCTCAAAAAGATAAAAATTATGTTCATAGAAGCATTATTCAAAATAGCCAAAATGTACAAGCCACCTATGTCCATTGATGGATGATTAGGTAAGTAAAATGTAGCATAAGCATTTGATGGAGTATTAGTATTTGATAATCTAAGGAAATTCTGAATCACATGCTACAATGTGGATTAACCTTTAGCACATTATGCTAAATGCAACTAGTCAGTTACAAAAAGACAAATACTATTTGATTCCACTTACATGAGGTACTTAGAGTACTCAAAATTATAGAAACAGAAAGTAGACTAATGTCTACCAGAGGCTAGAGGAAGTTCTGCAAGATGAAAAGAGTTATGAACAGAAGAAGCCACACAAAAGTTTGGAGACAATTCCAAGCAGTTTTGATTTCCCAAGGTGGGAATGGATTGACTTGTCCCAGGAATGTAAAGCCCAGAGAGGCTGAAACAAAGGTAGAGAGGGGGATAGTGAACTATGATGAGGTGTTGGGGCAGGGGACAAATTCTGGCCCAAGTCTTGTGGGCTCTTACAGGGATAGAATTTGTATTTCTGCTTGAAACATAGTGGGAATCTGTTAAGTTTAATGCAGGGGAGTGATGTGGTTTACTTTATATTTTTAGAAGAAAAAAGAAAGAAAAGAGTTATAAAGATGGGTGACCATGGTGGTTGCAACATCATAAATGTATTTAATATCACTGAACTATACACATAAAAAATGGTTCAGGTAATAACATTTTAGGTTATGTGCATTTTACCACAATAAAAATAATAAGAACAAAAACATATACAATTATTAGTTCCTGCACATCTACTAGTTTAATAGTGGCACAAAGAATTAATAAGAAAATTGCAAGACATGTTAATTGCCTTTAAAACATTTAAAAAGGGCAGCATCTGTGACTCAGTGAGTAGGGCCCGACCACATATACTGAGGATGGTGGGTTCAAACCCAGCCCCAGCCAGACTGCAACAAAAAATAGCCAGGCGTTGTGGTGGATGCCTGTAGTCCCAGCTACTTGGGAGGCTGAGGCAGGAGAATCGCCTCAGCCCAGGAGATGGAGGTTGCTATGAGCTGTGACTCCACAGCACTCTACCGAGGGCAATAAAGTGAGACTCTGTCTCTAAAAAAAAAAAGAAAAAAAGTTTAAAAATGAATTTTAAAAAATTTCTTTGTAAGAGACCTGTCACTATGTCTGAAAGTTTAGACTCTTTCTGTTTGTACTATTTGCTGCTAAGGCGAGCCATTTATTAAAGCTTTGCGTTAATATACTCTGTGAAGTATTGTGTTCAATTACATGACACTATGGAATTGCAAAAAAATACAGAAGTTCTGAGTGAAAAGTAGATTGTGGTCAATATAAGAATAATTTAAGGCTGGGTGTGATGGCTGTAATTCTAGCACTCTGGGAGGCTAAGATGGGTGAATCTCAGGAGTTCAAGACTAACCAGAGCAAGAGTAAGACCCCCTCTCTAAGAAAAATAGAAAAACTTAGCCTGACATCACAGTAGGTTCCTGTAGTACCAGCTACTGGGGAGGCTGAAGCAAGAGATCACTTGAGCCTAAGAGTTTGAGGTTGCTGTGAGCTATGATGCCACAGCACTCTACCCAGGACAACAGAGTGAGACTCTGCCTCAAAAAAAAAAAAAAAAAGTAATAATTTTTTTTTTAAAAAAGGTAATAATTTAAGATGAGGTGAAGAAAAGACAGAGAAAGATTAAATTTCTATGTTTGGTATGTTTCACTTTGCTTTTTGAATGGGCACAGGAGGAAACACAAGGCAATATAATGAGGGCATAAGAATATGGACTCTAGGGTCAGACTTCCTCTGTCTATGTCTCTTCTGTATGATCTTGAGCAAGTTGCTTGACCTTTCTGAACCTTAGCTTCATTATCAGTGTGTAGCAAATCTGACAGACAGAAAATAAGCTTTTAATGTGTAATGTGTAATTTGATGTTACTTTTATTTACAAGTTCATTGAGATCTGAGAAAATATTCCTAGTTTATTAATTTTACTAATAAATAATATCTTTAAGATTTTAATATTTACTCTCAAGAATGAGAAGAAAGAACACAATGACAAGAAAAACTGTACATTGTAGTGAATAAAGTATTTTTTTATCTACAAATCCTTGACTCTGATATAGTTATTCTTTCATATAGTCACCAATAAACATCAATTTTTTAAAAAACATTTTTTTGTCAACAGGCCTACATAGAACTGATAGAGGGCTCAATAAATTGGATACTTATTTTTATTGTAAATATAAAAGGAGATGTATTTAGAATAGAGTTATAAAAGATATGCTGGAACAAATAAAGAAAGAAAATCGAACAATTCAAAGGGAAGAGTAATACCATACAGGCTGAAATAAATCTCTTCTTTTAAATCTCTAAGTAGACCTAGCATCATCTATCACATCTTGGATGCCTCAAGAAGGAGAAAGAAGAGACAGATTAATTTATTTCATTATATTATCCCAGGGTTCTTGAAATTTAATAAGTCATTGCTACCTGTTTCGCTAGCTCAAGTGCTTATGATGCACATTAGATTGTTAATGAACTCACAATAAATTTAATACTATCTTTTAATTCTAACCGTAAAGAGGTCAATAGACTTTTCCTTTTAAAATATGCTATCTTCGAAGCATATTTTGAAAGTGGAAAATACTAATTATAACTAATAAAAATATAATTTATTTTAAAACTTTCCAAAAATGATGAAATGAGTTACTTTTATCAAAAACTTTGAAGGGCTTAATATATCTTTCTCCTACCCTTCGATTGATATTGATAGAAAACATAAAACTCTTAGGTCAGAGACAAAAACTTTATTATTCAAATTATAGGAAACAATGTAAATCCTATCTATAACACTTGTCAAATGGTTATTTTGTTCTGTTTGAATAGGCCCATTGCTAGAGAAAGCACTATTATAATTTCCTGGCACATCTTCGTTGTAGACACTGGTATTCATTTTTCTATAGGCTGCATTATTAAAATGAACTACTGAGTAAAGAGATATGCATATTTCATATGTAGATACTAATAATTTGTGTGTGTGCATGCACATAAAAACATGTGCTGAACTAATTTATACAAAAATCCATTGAAGTCATAAATAGGCATATTGAAACTCAAACTCAGGAAGGATATTCCACCAGTTAACCAGATTCCACAAAAGGTCAGTTTATTATGATTCAGGTAAGTGTTTAAAAAGGAGATTGGAGGCCTTCTGTTTTTTAACTCTGACAAGAGCTTAGTAGTCATCACTTCCAACTTTACAATAAGAAAACAGCTAAGCAAATTGACAGTCAAAATTTTTCTTAGATTCATGACAGAAATAAGTTCACAGGGCAAATCACCAGCCCAAATTCTGGAGAGAGAGATAGATAAGAAAATTACAATCAAGACCAGCAGAAGCCTCCAGAGTGAAAAACTAGTAGGAGCATTTGTTTGGTAACTTTGACAAATTGCTAGAGGCTGAAGGTAAAGTAGTATGAGAATGAAAAATCTACTCTTCAGGAAACCAACACTCTGTGGATTTTACCCCCAGACACCTGACCCAATTCTCAAGATCAAGATCCAGGAAAAGTCTCCTCATATTTTGAAGGAAGAAGAGAAAATGAACCATTTGAAATATGCCAAGAACGGTTCTATATCAAAAGCCTTCTCTCTAACAAAAATAACTTTGCCAGATGGATGAAGGGAAATTAGCCAAATTCAGCCTCTAAACTTTCTGACTCATGTAAGAGGAGGGCGTAAAGCTAAAGTGACTAATCTAAAGTGAATTCAGGAGGAATTCAGGCCCACAAAAAAACTCAATTGTAATCATAAAATTATAGAGTGTTTCTCTTCCCCCACATATTAGCCCTGTATCAACAGAGTCCTTTCTAATAACAATGGATTATAACTGAGAAAGATAGAGCCCCTATTTAAGGAGGAAGTCACAAGGAAACCAAAAGACAACAGGTAAGGATGAAAAAATGAGGACAGCTTTTGGCACTCACTATTTCAAACATTAAGACCCCAGACAGGCTAAGAAAAAGAGAGACAGAACTGGAATTACTAATATCAGACATAAAAAAAGGGACATCCATACAAATTTCATGTACATGAAAAGGATAATTTTTAAAATACTATGAGAAATTCTATGCTCACAAATTTGATAACCTAGATGAAATAAACCAATTTCTTGAAAGAAACAAATTCACACAACAAAAATAAACAATAAGGATAAGCCTACATCTATTAAATAATTTTAATAAATTGAATCAATAATTAATAATCTTCCAAATTCAAAAGCACCAAGACAAGTTTGGGTCACTGTTGAAGTCTACAAAATATGTAAGGGGGAAAATTATATTAATTATCTGCAATATCTTCCAGAACACAGAAACAGAGGAAATACTTCATAATATAATTTGTGAAGTCCTATTCTATTACTAAAAAATCAAATCAGATAAAGACATTACAAGTGAAGAAAACTACAGACCAATATTTCTCACAAACATAATGCAAAGATTCTTAACAAAAGATTAGCAAAAATATCTACAAGCTATTAAAAAATTATATATCATAACCAAGGAAGATTCATCTCACATGTGCAAGGCTGATTGAACATTTAAAAATCAGTTAATATAGTACAGTTTGAAGCCTGGTAATATCATGCCTCCATATTTGTTCTTTTTTCTTAAGATTAAATTGGATATTCAGACCCTATTCTTCCCAAATGAAACAAAGAATTGTTTTTTCTAGATCTGTGAAATATGACATTGGTATTTGGATGAGTATTTCATTAAATGTGTAAGTCACTTTGGAGTAGTATGTACATTTTAACTCTGCTGGTTCTATTGATCCAAGAGAATGATTTGTTTTTCCATCTGTTTGTGTCATCTGCAATTTCTTTTTTCAGTGTTTGATAGTTCTTCATAGAGAGATCTTTCATCTCATTGGGTAAGTATATTCCTAAGTATTTTATTTTCTTTGTAGCTATTGAAAATGGCATTTAGTCTTTTGATTAGATCCACAACTTGACTGTTATTGTTGTGTAGAAATTCTACTGATTAATGATGCTACTGATGCTTTTCTTATTGGGAGTATTTGTATTAATGCTTTTATCTCACTGTTCATTATTAGTCTGTTCAGGAGTTCTATTTCTTCCTGATTGAATCTTGGGGGGTTGTGTGTTCCTAGGAATTTGTTCATTTCCTCAAAATTTTCAAGTTCATGTGCATAGTGATTTTTGCAGAACTCATGGATATTTTGTATTTCTGTGGTCTCAGCTATAACCAAAACAGCATGGTATTGGCACAAAAATAGAGACATAGACCAATGGAATGGAACAGAAAACCCAAATATAAAACCATCCACATACAGCCAACTAATCTTCAAAAAGGCAGACAACAACATACACTGAGGAAAAGAAGCCCTATTCAATACGATAGCCACAAGCAGAGGAATGAAACAGGACACCTGCCTCTCACTATTCACAAAACTTAATTCAAGATGGATAAAAACTTTAAAAGTAAGGCATGAAACCATAAGGACTCCAGAAGAAAATGCAGAAAAAAACTCTTCCAGATATCAGCAGAGGTGAAGAATTTATGACTAAGTCCCCCCACAGTCAATTATAGCAACACCAAAAATAAATAAATGGGGCTTAATTAATTACAAAGCTTCTATACAGCTAAAGAAACAATCAACAAAGAGCAACCTACATAATGGAAGAAAATATTTGCAAACTATACAATAGAGGACTAAGATCCAGAACCGACAAAGAACACAAACAACCAGCAAGAAAAAGAAATCACTGAAAAGCAGGCAAAAGATATGAACAAAAGTTTTCCAAAAAAAGGTAGACAAATGACCAATAAGCACATGAGAAAGTGGTCAACATCACTAACCATCAGGAAAATGCAAATTAAAACCACAATAAGATATCACCTTACCCTGGTTAAATGGCTTTTATTAAAAAGTCAAAAAACAATAGGTGCTAACATGTGGATGCAGAGAGAAAGGAATGCTTACACTGTTGGTAGGACCATAGATTAGTATAACCCCTATAAACAGTAGGAAAGAAAACAGCAGGAAAACAGTAGGGAGATTTCTCAAAGAAAGAAGAGTGGAGCTACCCTTCAATCCAGCAATCCTACTACTAGGTATCTACCCAAAGGAAGTCATTTTATCAAAAAGACACCTGCCGTTGAATGTTTATCGTAGCACTATTCACAATTGCAAAGATGTGGAATCAACCCAAATGCCCATCAATTCATGAGATTTGTGAGTGGATTAATAAAATGTGGTATATGTATATCATGAAATACTGCTCAACTATACAAAAGGATAAACTAATGTGTTTTCCAGCAATTAGGATGGAACTAGACACCATTTTCCTAAGTGAAGTATCTCAAGAATGGAAAAACAAACACCACATATACTCTGTCTGGTAGTAACCAAGCAGCATATGTATGCACAGAGGGAAGTAGAAGTCATTAGAAATCAAGCAGCAGAGAGGAGGGAGAAGGGCAGAGGCAAAACTCTACCTAACAGCTATAATGAATGAATGCTATTCAGGTGATGGGAACACTTGTAGCCCTGACTCAAGCATTACAGAAGCTATCTACATAACAAAAACATTTGTGCCCACTATTGAAATTTTAAAAATCAGGTAATATAATCCATACCTCAACAGGTTAAAAAAGAAAAACCATAGGATCATATCAATACATTCAGAAAATAGCACTTGACAATGCCCAACATCTTTTCATGATAAAGCCTCTCAGTAAACTAGAAGTAGAAGGAAATTTCCTCAACTTGATAAAGCGTATCTACAAAAAAACCCTACAGCTAAAATCATACTTAATGGTGAGAAACTAGAAACCTTGCCACTAGGATCAAGAAAAAGTCAAGGATATTTTCTCTCCAAGGGAAAGAAAAAGTATACAGATTGGGAAGGAAGAAATAAAACTGTGAGTGTTCTCAGATAATTACAGAAAATCCAGAACAGTCAACAATAATAACAATTTTTTAAAAAGCCTTTGGAACTAATAAATGATTATAGCAAGTTCGCAGGACACAAGGTTAAAATACAACATTCAATTGTTTCTTTACCAGCAATGAACACGTGAACTGTGAAATTAAAAAGACAACACCACTTACATTAGTATCCAAAAATATGAAGTACTTTGGTATAAATCTAATAAAATATGCCCAAGGTCTATATGACTACAACACTCTGGTGAAAGAAATCAAAAAAACTGAATGAATGGTATCTGTGAAAGTGGGCCTTTTGGGGAATCCAGGAGTAGATTCTCTGAGAGGTATCAAGAGAATCAACGCAATTCATTTCCTACAAATAACTTGGGAGAATACACTAGGATCTGGCTTTGTTCTTATGCTTACTGATGGGCATTCAGCATGGACTGGGGCAGTTTCTGAATCAGAGATTTCCCAAGAAGCTGATAACCATGTGTAACAACCAGTTACACATGAACACATTTTCTTGATACAGTATGAACTTCTGTGGCCCTTCCTGCCTTGGTGCTCTCCAGTTGGCAGTAGATCGTTCTAGCTGACGGCATACCCTCTGCCCGCCTTTGGGCTCATCATCTTTTCACCATAAGAACTTGGGAGATCACTCATATACTTTCTGTCACGGTTGCCCTCTTCATAATTCATCCTGATCTAACAGTGTATACTTTCTCATGCTAACAATGCATCTTAGTGAATAATATATTCTTCTTCCTTTTTTGCTTTCTTATCTTGCTCTGTTTCTTCAGAAAAAAAAATTTCACTGTTAAGTTGCAGAAGAACAATTATTTTTGATAAAAATTATCTTGAGGTATTTATTAATAACTTCAACTTGCTAAAAAAAAAAAAACCTAAATGGAGAGCTATTCCATGTCAATGGATAGGAAGACTCAATATTGTAAAAATTTCAGCTTTTCCCAACTTAATGTATAGATTCAGTGAAATTCCAACCAAAATATCAGCAAATTATTTTATGAGTACTGACAAACTGATTCTAATGTTTAAATGAGAGGACAAAAGACACAGAATAGCTAATATGATTTTGAATAAAAAGAACAGAGTCGGGAGACTCACATGACTTGACTTAAACACTTACTATGAGGCTACAATAATCAAGATAGTGTGATTTTGGTAAGTGGATAAGCAAATAGGTTGCCAGAATAGCATAATTAGCCCAGAAATAGACTCATAGTGTTATAGTCAAATGTAAACTAGGATAGCCATTATGGAAAACTGTGTGGAAGTCCCTCAAAAAAATTAACAGTAGAATTTCTATATGATCCAGCAATTTCACTTCAAGATATATGTCCAAAATAATGAAATCAGTATGTCAAATAGATAATCTGCACCCTCACGTTCATTGTTGCATTATCCGTAATATCTAAGACACAGGATCATCCTGTGTTCATCAATGTGTGAATGGAAAGAAAATGCGGTAGATACACACATGGAATCCTATCTGGCCTTATAACAGAAACACAGGGCTAACGCACCACCCCAGGGAGAAGGACGGGTTCGGGCAGATGAGGAAAAGGAAGCGGTAAAAGGGAATTTCAATGGGCCAAGTGCTGGAGAGGAAAAGAATGAAGCTGAGAAGGAAGACAAAGGAGGGGAAAGTTATCAGCAGGGACCCCAGCTAAGGAGTAAGGGGGGAATCCCTTTCTCCCTCTCACACTCCAGTAATCAGTAGGCAACCAAATTAGTGAGAAGCTTTTCCATCCCCACAAACTCCAGCATTACGGCAACCGTGGAACTGTGGGTAGAAATTGCACGATACAGAGCACGGACGGTTCATGCAGGGCTCCCTCCAAAAAGAGCGACCCGAGAGGCAGCCTTTCCTCCATCCAGACTCTTAGCGGCCCCCCACCACCACCGCCCCTCTCATTGCAACTGAGAGAGTAGTGGAGCCTGGAACTTAGCAAGCAGCTCTCTCAGTCGGCGCGTCCTGCACCTGAAGTTCCCGCAGAGACGGAGTCCACACCGCTCCCACCAGAGACACGGGGGACCCAGGGAGCCTGACGTGGGAGCGCTCTGCCCGCCTTTGGAGGTGCGACCTGGACATGCAGGCCGGGTCCTGTGCGCCCGGGACTCAACAGGGTCAGAGGGACACACGGGGAGGATTACGAGTTGGACTTGGGGGGGGGGGGGGGGTAAGGGAGCCCACTTGGGCAAAACTGACAAGAGAAAACTGTGGGGGATCTGATATGTGGCAAACTGGGGAGACACCCTCCTCCACCCCCCAGGAGAGCCGCACTCTGACTAGGGTGGGTCCTCTGGCACGAAGATCCCAGTCTGCTGGTGCCATAGCAACTGAGCACAGTCTGGCTCAGGTGAGGAGGATCCTGGAACACAAGAGGACGCAGCTCACTCGCCACAGCCAGTACTGGAAGGGCAGGCCCACCCTCACAAGCGGCCTTTCAGGCTTGGGGACCTAGCCTTGACTCCTCCCAGTGACTCCCCTAGCTTCTGGGAAGACAGTCTCCGCCCCTGCTGAGGCTTTGCAAAGCCTTTCAGACTCTCACAACCTACCTGCACCCCAGCTCTGGCCCTCCACCCAATTCTGCTGTGGTTAAAATAAACCACCCACCCGGGAACCACAAGAACCCATCTAAAGCATGGTGCGTTCAAGTGTTCCACCTGAGGGGCTAGAGCTTACCACAGGCAGAAAAGAACATCTGTGCAGTTGGCTCTCTCCTATAAGCATCTGCCACTGACAGGGAGAACAACTCTGTAGCTCATTACAGCATTTACCAAATAGGGCATGGCTGATTCTTACTGACAAGCGTCACCCACCATCCCACTATCTCAGAGATTAAGCTAGGGGTCCCAATGCAGTTCACACTGCCTTGGAGAGGGGGAGACAGCAGGATAGAAGCAAACCAAGGGGATACTGCTTTTTAGAAGGGAAATGAAATTTATAGGCAAGTCAACCTGTAAGGGGTCTCCCTTCTCCACTGCAGCCCTCTGGGCTGATTGGGGAGCTGCCCAGAGTCTGTGCAGAGACACTCCATTGGAGAGCAGGTGCAGTAGAGAAGTGATGCCTGCCAATCCCAGATTTCTGCAACCAATGACATCCTGGTCATTCTGATGCATGAAGCCAGGTAAGCATAGTCTTTGCATCACTCCTCCCAAGCTAAGGAGGGAATAGACACTCTCCTGTACAGTGCCCCATGACTGGGGACCAAGTATGCCTTCTCCCAGTGTGTGAACTGAAGAGAACAGAAGTTCCAGGTGTCACAAGGCACTACTTGGGAAGCCTAGGGTGACTAGATCAGTGGTTCTAGGTGCGGAGGGAGAACCAGGGTCAAGCAGCAGTGCCAGCTTACCTACATAGACCCTAAGCCACTGAGATTGCATGACAGGGTATCAGCAGTCTCCACACTATTAGAACAGCCTGTCCCCAAAATTCCCAGAAGCAGCTCTAAAGCTCTCACTGTCCCTGAATCCCTGGCTCTGCCACTGTAGCTCCAGAGCCCACACCTGGCCTAAAACTCTACCCCTGAACCTCTGGAATTTTACATGGACCTCAGCCTCCGTGACTGAGTCCTCACCCCTACTACTGAGCTGACACCATCTCCCTGAGGTCCCGCAATTCTCTCAGAATCCTCAGCCCTGAGCAGCCATCACTCCTAGACTCAGTTCAAGAGAGTCCCAAGCAAAGGAAAATAGGTACCCTGAAATACTATTACCCCAGAGCTGAGAGAAGGGAAGCCAGATGAGAAGAAACTAGCAAAAGAACCCTGGCCACATGAGTAAACAAAATAGCTCAACACCCTCGAGGGAACACAATGAAGCTATAGTAGTGGACCCCACCCAAAAGGAAATTGCTCGAAATTATCATATTGAAATATTTTTAGTTATTGCAAGAATAATGGAATACCCTCCAAATATTTTTCACAGAATTAATAGCAGTAAGTTTAAGTTATGGTAATAACAAAAGGAAGACGTGATCAATTTTATCTGAGTTTTCAAGAAAGATTTTAGAAAGGGGCTAGCATTCACGTATAATCTTGAAAACCAAATAAATGTTATCTCATGAGGGACGTGCAATAGAGACTTTCAGGAAGAAGGAGGAGCAAGCTTCAGTAATTACCAGTGGTTGGGGTGATCATATGAGAATCAGAGTGAGAAGCTGAAGGAAATGAAGAGGATGGGGCTCCATAGAGAAGCAAAGGCGAGGTCACCGAAGGCCTTGTGCATCGTGCTGAGAACACATAATAGGGTAGCACAATGAGATCTGCATTTTGAAACAATCATGCTGGTCATAATATGGAGCACAGTTTAAAGAAAAATATAAAGCTGGAGAAAAGACCAGTTAAGAGATAAGGAAGAGTTGAATTATGGAAGTTGAAGTGAAGATTAATTAAAAAAAAATATTTAGAAGGCAGAACTAATGAGAGTTAATGACACATTCCATAAAGACTCCCATGGAGATAGAGAAGTACAGTTGTGTGACTTGGGTTTCTGGCTTGTGTGATGGATGGATAGTGGTACTATCAGCTAGGTAAAGGAATATAAAAAATGGATTATATGTGGGGACAGAGTACTCAGATTTGAAGATGTTGAGCTCTGAATGTCTGTGGACTTTTTCAGTCAAATCTGATTTCAAGAAACTTACCAAGGCAAGTGAAATAAATATGTGAATAATGAGGACATAAGTAGTAAAGGACACCAGGGAGTAGATGAATTCATCCAGAAACCCCATAAAGAAAAGAAGGGGGGAAAAAGCCAAACCGGGATTGGAAGAGAAGGATAGTACTGCAAAACAAACAAAGAAGTCCATGGGGAGGAGGAGATTTCACAGTGTTGTGTCTCAAAAGCCAAAAGATAAAAATTCAAGAAAAAGGAAATGATAAAGAAAAGTAAAAATTACTAAGTAATATGTTGTGTGCTTTCTTCTGTGCCATTTTATCTAAGTCTCAAATTAAGTGCCTAAAGTGAGTATTTCTCATACTACAGGTAGGTAAAGTAGAACAATTTGCCCAAAGTCAACGGTTAACAAGTTCTGGAGTCAGGATATGGACTAAATCCACCTATCCCCAAGACTTATTAATGCTACCAATAGCATCAAAAAATGAAAGAGAGGCAGATGTATTCATATGTGACACATTTTTATCAGTAGGTTTGCCAGATACCAATGAAAATGAGGAATTAGAGTCAACAAATGTTAATTTCATCTTCAAAAAGGTTGGCTTATTGGTTTTAGTGAAAGAAGATACTAGGAATAAGGGATGGTTTTTTACCAAAATGAGGGGAACTTGATTGTGCAGATGATAAAGAACCAAAAGTAAGGAAGAAGGTATAGAATAAGAATAATTAAATAAGCCAGGTCTTTAAAAAGATGGGATAAGGCCAGTGCAGTGGCTTATGCCTGTAATCCTAGCATTCTGGGAGACTGAGTTGGGTGGATTGCTTGAGCTCAGGAGGTTGAGGGCAGCCTGAGCAAGAGCAACACCCCATCTCTACTAAAAATAGAAAAACTAGCCAAAGATTGTGGCAGGTGCCTGTAGTCCCAGCTGAAGCAAGAGGATTGCTTGAACCCAAAAGTTTGAAGTTGCTATAATCTATAACACCACAGCACTTTACTCAGGGTGATAAAGCATGTTGGGGACCAGCCCCAACTATTCTTTGACTTCCCTCCCAGTGGTTTGGTGGGAACAAGAGGATGAAGGAAAAATGAAAAGACAAGAGACTTGAGAAAGTTTAAGAAGAAGCTGGGCCAGGAGACTGCATGCCCTTTTTCATGAGTATCAACACAGCATGCAGCGTCTTGCTCCAGGCTAGCTCTTTTTATTTCATACACCATTGTTTTAATCATAAATCTCACAAGGGAAAGGCAAACACTTATGGTTCTTTCTGTGCTTACATTTTTCTAACTAAGCTAACACAAACAGAACATGGAACCATGGAAACAGTCCAAGAGCAGGATGTCAAAGAAGACCCCAATTAGGCCATGCACACAAATCACAGGAGTGATTTTTGTTCAAGAAGCTTTTTGCTCAGACAGACAGAGCCTTCTGGTCATACTAAGGACCGAAGAAAAGAGATATTTTATCTCCTTATCTGGTCCAGAGCAAATCTTGCCATCTTTAACAAAGTTAAACATTCTGCATACCCTAACTTCACAAAAGTACTCACTCTCCCAGAGTGAGAAGCCCAGCCCACCTGGGCAAGTCTTAGAGACCTTCCCATGGAGCCCAGCAGCATGTTTTAAACTGGGTTTAGGGTTTCTTAAATCCACTTCTCTCCTGTTTCTGTTTTCTTTCACCCATCCTCCACAATCATTTTCTTAATTCAATTCTGAACCTACTTAAAACTAATACTTGAATATTGGTGTTAGGTTTATTAAATCATTATTACTAGCGATGCAAGCACATCAAGATATGTCTCTTCCCTTAAGTATTCCCACATGTACCCCCAAGAGTAAGACTATTAAAAAAAAAATTAGATAAGTTGGAGTTTTGGACACAAAGTCAAAATTAACTTTGAAACTTTACTTTCCTATGATTTCTAATTTCAAAGGAAGTTACCAGAGCTATAATTCCAAACTGTGTTTTTCTCTAAGTTGATTAGAGATACACCACTAAAAAAGGGGAAGTCTCAAGGCCAAATGTTTTGGAGAACTGTTGGGCAAAATAAAAATCCTCCAACTAAAGAACTTTACAGAGAATTAGCATACTAATGTGCACCATGAACAACTGCCATAACAAAAAAAAAATAGTGTTTCCCAAGTATAATTAATCACAGAAACTCTTTACTTTCCTAAAACGTTTATTGTTCTATGATAGACAATTTAGAAATGCTACACTGAAATACATGTATATGTTTTCTGATTTTTAGTGGCGATCTCATTATCTACTCTAGTAAAGCTCAAAAAAAAAAAAAAAAAAAAAAAGAACCTTCTTGTACTAATTTCCAAATAAAGTCTTTCTCCTGAGGGTCAAAACAATCTCAACATAATACACAGAATTACTGTTTTGATGCATTAAGTTCCTCTGACAGGCAGACAGCAAGGCAGGGTTACATATGCAAGGAATGTTCCAAGGGAAATGCCTGTGAGGGAAAAAAAGGGGAGGAAGCCGGAGGAGAAGGGCAGAACCATCAGACTGTGATGAGGGTCTGACCCCAATGATGCAGAGAGAAGGAGAGGTTGGTATGAAGACTCTCAAACTACAGATTTAAGTCTTAAACCAGGGGAGCCAAAACCACCCCTTAGAGGAATCCCACAGGAAGATCAGCCTTATTATCCTTGCCAGCTCAGTCATGGGGAGAGAGTAGCCTGTGAGAAGTGGGCCCTCCATGCCAGTGCAGTAGTGGGTCATAGAAGATTTGAGTCTTGGGTTTTTAAGATTTCTACAACCTACCCTGCATTGCACAGCTCTTCCATCATTCTCGTGGGTCTCTCTTCTAAAGTAGAAACTTTGAAAGGGAATTTAGTGGGATAAACTACAGTTACTACTACTGTAGCTAACCTCGGGGCCACAGCTCCTCCGCCATTTATCCTAAACCCTCTTCATTCATAGATGTCACCTTGACAGGTTGTGGTGCTTTCCCAGTGCTATGACCCAAATCTGTGTCCTTAGTCATAGGTCTGGATCCTTGGTAGTCATGGTCTTTTCAGTCTAGGGTTGTTGCATGTGTTTGTTCATGGTTATGAAGGAACAGGGTGTACCACAAGGAATCCAGCTGAATCACCCGGTTCTGCATGTTATGTAAAAGACATCTTACCTCCACCTGCTGACCAGCACCAATTACTCCTTCCAGAGCCGGTGCCTTCTCTTCTCTTCT
>CAUYQV010181239.1:0-11994 GCA_963574575.1 Galagoides demidoff
GGTCATCTGTGCGCACTTTCAGGATGGCAGCCGTGGGCTCGGCGCCTGTGATCCCAGCTACTTGGGAGGCAGAGGCAGGAGACTCGCTTGAGCCCAGGAGTTGGAGGTTGCTATGAGCTGTGATGCCATGGCACTCTACCCTGGGGGTTAGTTTTCGTCTCTGACTAAAAAAAAAAAAAAAAAAAAAAAAAAAAGCTTCAAGTTTAACGTAAAGTTGAGTTGCTCTATGGACTTGAAAGAAATGCTATGCTCTGTGGTTCTGGAATTTCACTAATGCACACTGGCTTTTCTTGCTAATCTGAATTAGTAAGAAGTTAGCTCCATCGGGTTGAGACAGCCAGACACTGGAACCTCAGCCAGCATTAATCCAGATGTCAGTCCTCATTTACTATAGGATGAATGGAGAGCTCATCCCTTTCATGTTGTCATTTGTCCTTCCCAGAACGGTTAGCAGTCCTCTTCTTCTTCTTTGTGTGGCAGGCTTTGAGTGGTAGCTGCACAGCTGGGCCCTCCCACCCAGCTCTTGTTTTCAGCTGCATCAGAGCCCACTGGCCTGGAGGCAAAGCTGCAGAGTGATAAGTTTTGTAAAAATAAAGCCCGTTGCTAGCCAGGCCGGCCAAGCAGCGTGGGAGGAGTGGAAAATTCAGGCTATGTATTCTTGGCGAGACAAATTGTCAATAACAGAGGTATTCTGCTGGGAGAAATGGGATGTGATATCTTCAAAGTAGACCTAATCTGTGCATTATCAGTCCGGAGCCCTTGGAGAATCATGTCAGAACCAGGCTAATGGGACTGCAGCCATAACCTTGTGTCGGTTTGTTCACTGGCCACCGTCCTAACTCGACTAACCCTTTAGGGTCTGGTGTGGCCTTGGGAACCTCAGGGTCAGAGTGCAGGCATGGCTGCTCTTAACTGAACTACCACAGCAGTAAGTGCTGGGTATTATTCAGTCAGGGATCAGGCCAGTCTCTACCCCAACCCCCACTTGCCATGAGCCTTACCGATGATACTCATGTTTTTATCCAACATTCTGAGCAACACATATCATTGCTCACATCAGGCACTGGGTGGCTGTTCATTCTGAAGTTTTGGATATAGTGGAAGTTGCTATAGTGCCTAGAAATTCAGTCTGGTCATTAAATTGGTAACTGGTAAATTGGTAATTTTATCTGGTCTTCTTTGGGGATGTGTGTCTAGCTACAGGACTCCCTATTCCTTGCCCTTCAGCACTCTTTCTTGTATGGCTGAGCTGAAATAAGAGTAGGAAGGAAAATATTGATCGACTAGCCCCAAGAGCAGGCAGGTCCCTGGAATTACTTTCATGACCCACCTTGAATTCAGACAACAGCTCCTTCCAGAAAAAATGTAATCTATTTTTTTTTATTTTACTGCTCACAGTTGCCCCATCTATGTATCAGTAAAATAAAGGCAATTCCCCGTCTCCTTCTTTCGTCTTCTTCTCCTCTTCGCCCCATGTCTTTCTCCTTTCACTCTTCCTCCCTCTTTTCTCTCCCTTGGTTTCTTTGCCTTTGAACAGTGACAACCTTTCTGGCATGTTGCCTAGGCTTAGAGAGAGAATCTTTGTAAAAATTTCTTTTAGTTATTGGCCAGGAAGCACTGTATAAATCAGCAGGACACTTTGTTGTAAAACTTTCCCATTATCAACATTCACTACCGTTTCATTTTATGAATGCTTCTCTGTCTTCCAAAAAGCATTTCAGATCAAGCATTGCTGTTATTGAAGATGTGGGAGGTTTCTGCTGGTATGCTTGGCTGGTTGAGTTGTAGATGGTTGCCACGAATATTACAATGCCAGGTTCCTATAAATAAATGAGTTAAAAATATTAATTTATGAAGTAGCTTGGAGATAGAAGTGGAGAATTAGCTTCCTTATTACCCAGTTGAGGCTTTGTGCTTGTACTTTCTAGGGAAAGAGTTTTGAGGTCTACATGTGGCTCAACTCTTCAATTTAAGTAGAGAATGAGATCTTTCCTATGACTTGATGTGTATATAGATACAAATTAAATTAAATTATTCTTTACAAAAGAAAAGATTTTTGCACATCCTTTGTGCCAACCCTATGCTGGACACTGGAGATGCACAGATACATACAACCCAGGCCTGCTGTTGAGGTGTAAGAGGACTGTCACCTGTAAACAGCCACTGTCTTGCACTGTAGTAGAGATGTGAGAGATACCTGAGGCTTGTCCCTAGAGTCAAAGACACAGGGGGGAGGAGGGATATGGGGCACATGGCGGGTAAGAGCACCTGGTCTTTGATGACAGACATATGGGATTAAATCCTGGATCTGACATCATTAAGTGAGTAAACAAGTCACAGAATGAAATAATGCATAACTTTCATTGTTATTCAGAGATGGATTCAGAGAACTACTAGAATGTCATCTAAAGTGCTCAAGACAGTATTTGACACACAGAACATGCTTGCACAATGGTAACATGTCACTGGAAAGCAAGCAATTGTTCAGGCTTTGTTTAGTGGGAACCTGGAAGTATGAGCAGGAGCAAGGGGGCTAAGACAGCACCAGGAGTCCGCATGTGGAGGGGAGAGCTCAGTGCCTGCTCCAAGAGGCCAGGGGTGAGTGAGAGAACATCAGGGCACACTGGGGCCAGACTGTGAAGCCATTTGTACTGTCAGATGGAAGGGCCAGACCTGACATTGAGGACAGTGGGGTATTATTGGTGTTTGTGAGCAAGGAAGTGGCATAGAAAGATGTGAGTTTTAGAAAATAGCTTCTCTGATAGCTGTGTGGGGAAACTAGTTAGAAAATGACTGCACTGGAGCAAGGAAGAAATTATGTTGTCTTTCACTCCATTGTATTGTGTCCCGGGCACTTGGCTAGGTATAGCGATAGAGAAAGGAGAAACACAAAGATTTTTTTTTTTTCTGAGATAAAATTGCTAAAAACTGGTGATGCCCTAGAAATGGGGTGATGGAAAAGGACAAGTGAAAAATCATTTCGTGGAAAATGACATCTTTTGGAATGTTGGAATCCAAAATACCTCATCAGACACGGGAAGGTAAAAAACAGCCAATTTTCTTCTTGCCTTGCTCTTTCCCTTCCCTCTTATTCCTTGGGAAAAGAAGTTACGGGAGCTAGTGATGGCAAGCCCTCTCTGAGCAGTTGCTCCGGGAGCCCCCTAAAGTCAGGACATGCTCTGGATTAACTTCCAAAGAGATCATGAAAATTGAGTGAACTACGGGAAAGGAACAAATAGCTTCACCCAAAATTCTCATAGTTTCCCACGGCACCTTGAATATTCAACTAAAAGGAGCCAAGCATTTGACTTGGGAAAGTTGTTTTCCTGTTGAAATGGAAATGTTATGATATTGAATAATGGAAAATATGGGGTTGCTTGATGAGAGGCTGAGGACAGGATCTAGAGGTCATCATAGGTAAACAGTGGGAGTGGGTGGGGACATGTAAATATTGACGTGAAATATTGACATGAGGAGGAAACGAGGAGAGGAAAAAAGGCTATCATCATGAAATGGTTTTGCTTATCAGAAAGATGTTCATGAACAATGATACAATCTTAAAGAGAAGACAGAGACATAGAAGGCTGAGGAGGGAGCTGCTCTGGTCTTTAACTGTGTTAATCCTTCCAGAAGTTATCAGCAACACCCTTACTGGAATGATGGCCAGAGATACCAGGGCATAATTCATTGCTAGGAGTGAGTAAGGGTCAGTCAATACCTTGCATGTTTCATAGTAGAGATTATAAGAGGATAAATTTAAAAATCACAAAACATGATAGCGCATGCATGTTGAGCTATGTTTTTATCAGGAAAAGCCCATCCAGCCAGATCGTCTTGTTAGGTGCATATGAGACTATCAAGAACAACTCGCAAACCCGGGTGCAGGTGAAGTTGCATCCCTCTCGGTTTTAGTTAATTCCTCAGAAATCCCATATACCCCAATTAGCAGCAAGCCAGTATCTCTGCCTTGTTCTTTTCCCTCATCATTTATTTATTTGTTTGTTTCTTTGTTTAGACAGTTTCACTCTATTGTCCTAGGCTAGAGTACTGTGGAGTCAGCCTAGCTCATAGCAACCTTAACTCTTGGGTTCAAGAAATCCTCCTGCTTCAGCCTCTTGAATAACTGGGACTATAGGCTTCCACTACACCCCCTGCCTTATTTTTCTATTTTTAGTAGAGATGGGGTCTCCCTGTTGCATAGGTTGGTCTTAAACTCCTGAGTTCAAGTGATACTCCCGCCTCAGCCTCCCAAAGTGCTAGGATTCCTCCTCTTAATTGTTCAGAAATCTCGAGGGTTTGGTCAGTTCATAGATGACCCTTGACTTCCACTTGCCTAGTGGAGATTGCTGATGTCTCATTAGTCTTTCCTGTACTTATTTCTCACCACCACACAGTGGTGCTATTGAACACAGGCTGGGTGCAGTCCAACTGTCATTGCCTGTCCATTGCTTGAGGGGATCCTAGCTGGTCCTTCCAAACACTCAGGCCAAGGGAATGTTCCAGCCAAGGAGTTTCACCTATCTGGCAACTTCTCAGGACTCAGGGCAGCCCCAGTTAATGTCTCAGGATTCAGGGCAGCCCCAGTTGTGCTGAGTCAAGACCTCTTGATCTACTACCTCATGGAATCTTTTTCCTAAGGTCTGTCACCCAAACAGTGAACCAGCTTTTCTATTAAATCCTCAAAATAAAGGATCTTGAAGTACTTATCTTTATAGACAGTGGAGCCACTAGCTGTACATTTATATTCATCAATGACACCGCTTCTGCCATTTGTCTCAGAGGGACCAATTTAATCTGTGGTATGTCCCCATCAATAACACTTCAATATGCATGGCGTGTTTAGGAATTGTTCTGCTGCTGCTTCTCCTCACATCAGTCACCATTCCAAACTTGAAGTTGTACAAGCTGAGCTCACAGTGGCATTTAACCTGCAGGGAATCTCTTGTTGTGACCCCTCTGTCTTTTTATTGGTAACTGTTTACTACGTGTCCCCACTTTCTCAATACAAGCATATTCACACAGACACAGAAGCTGAAGGTAAATGGTTAGCCACAAACAGTTTGCTTTTTCCTAGTTTGCTATTTACAAAGGGGTGTTGATTTTTAGTTGAAAAGGATTTCAGCCAAGAACAGCAGCTAGACCACAGGACTAATATTATAATATATTTCCCTGGCTTTTTCTAAGTCTCTTCCTCCATTTCTCCTGGCAAGGGTGAAGATGCAGGATGTGAGATGCAGGTTTGGGAGAGGCTGCTGGAATGGAAAGCAGTGAAAGAAGGAGAAGGGATTTTGAGAGACAAGAGAAGGTGAATGTGGAGGAAAGAGGCAGGGAGGTGTCATAGCATGAAAGCTCTCTGTGTCCCAGCTTTGGCATGAATCCTGATGGCTGTTGGGCCGTATTTAGCCAAGGACAGCTGTGATGGGCATGGCTGACAGAGTACAGCTGAACAGGCCAAACTGAGCTCTGTTTACCATGATTAAGGTGACTATATAATTTACCGTCCAAACAGGAACACTTTGAAAGCAAAAAGGAACACAAAGGCAGGGTAACAGCTATAAACCTGGGACTGTTGGGAGCAAACCAGGACTTAGAGTCATTTGTATTTTGAAGGTATTTTATTTAAAAATTGAGCTTTTTGGCTGGGTTTGGTGACTCACATTTGTAATCCTAGCACTTTGAGAGGCCGGGGTGGGAGGATCACTTGAGGTCAGGAGTTGAGACCAGCCTGAGCAAAGCAAGACCCTGTCTCTACTAAACAATTAGAAAAATTAGCCAGGCATGGTGGTGCCGCCTGTAGTCCCAGCTACTCAGGAGGCTGAGGCAGGAGGATGCCTTGAGCCCAGGAGTTTGAGATAGCTATGAACTAGGCTAAAGACATGGCACCTTAGCCAGGGGCAACAAAGTAAGACTCTGTCTGAAAAAAAATTGAACTTCTTAAATATGAGCAATGTGTTATTCTGATTGCTGTGGCACTTACACAAAATAAATAAATAAAACAGTGCTACCTCAAGGAATTGACGATCTAATTGTAGAGATGAAACTCACATACAAGGAAATTGCCAGTAATCATTAAAGGTGGTGTCTAAACAAGTACCAAATAAATGATAGTCATAGGATATGGTGGGAAGCATAATGGCCTTGGAGTTAGAAGACTTATGTCAAGTCCTGGATCTGTCTTTAGCTGGGTGAGTTGTGCAAGGTACTTTATCTCTTTGAGCATCCATTTATTTTTTATTAATTTATGTATTGATTCATTTAATGAACATGTAGTCTTGCTCTGTGCCAGTGTATCTTGGTGATAAAGAACAGTCTTTACAGAATGACTCCTGGGTTCAAGTTGCAGCTCTCCCAGTACCTTCCAGACCTTGAACTTGTCTGAATTTCAATTTCCTCACCTGTTCAATGGTGATAAACACCTGCTATGGTCTGAATGTTTGCATCTCCCAAAATTTGTATGTTGAAATCTTAACCCATTAAGTGATGGTATCAGGAGATGATTATATCATGAATAGGATTAGTGCCCTTCTAAAAGAGGCCCCAGAGAGAACCTTGCCGCTTCCACCATGTGACAACACAGCTAGAAGGTGTCATGTATGGACCGGGAAACAGACCCTCACTTCGGACACTGTATCTGCTAGCAACTTAATCTTGGACTTCCCAATCTCCAGAACTGTGGGAAATAAATCTCTGCTATTTTAGGCCACCCAGTTTATGGTGTTTTGTTATAGCAGCACAAATGGACTAAGACAGCACCCAACTCCAGAGCTATTGTAAGCTATTGTAAATGAGAGAGTAAGAGTTCTGCATGTGAAGCTTCCAACAGTTTCTGACATACAGAAAAAGCTCCAGAGATGATGGTTATGATTCCAGATGCTGCACTGGTTGTTAGAAATGCAAAGGAGACCTGGGGAGAGGGATGTATGTTGGGGGTGAAAGCAGACAACAGTTCCTGCCTAAACCCCTCCCAGGGCTGTTAGGAGGATCCCAAGAAGACGTGAAGTGAAAGTGCTTCACGTGCTGTGACACACTGCACAAAGGAAAGACCTGATAGCTATTACCAGTTGTTGGGACATTGTCTAGACATTATCTAAATTCTTCCCTTCTCCTGTGTGTTAGAATGTTGTCAGCTGCAAATAACAGATAACCCAAAATATTTTGAAGAATACATACATACATTATGTCACAGAACAAGGAGGTCAGAGGTGGAGAGTTTCCAGGGCTGGTTAATTCCTTGGTTTAATGATGTCATCAAGAGTCTATATTTCCACCCTGTTTATCTCAGATGTTTGTTGACTTGCCTCAGAGAGACACACTGGCTGCAGCAGTTCCAGTCATTGCATCCTCACTGCACCACACACTATCTCTTCCTTGTGTCTTTTCTTAACATCTAAGAAGCCGTTCTCAGAACCCCAATCCCGGCCTTTCAGACTTACTTATAAATCTCATTTGCCAAGATTTGTTACCAAGTCCCTTTCTAAACCTGTCACTGGTAAGATAAAGTCCCTGTAACTGCCTCATGCTAATCAAGACCCACCCTCCTGGGCTGGGGGAGACTTTCATCTTCCCGAAAGCCATGATATTGCAGAGATGTAGATCACTTGAAAAAAAAATCAAGTTTCTGTTAACAAAAAAGTGAAAAGAAGTGATTGTGGGTAACCACTATCACTGCCCTATGCAGTACACTATCTCTCTATTCCCTGTCAGTCACTACATTCCACTAATTGTATCTCCAAAATAGCTCTTAAATTCACCCTAGCCTTTGTTTGAGTTCTCAACATCTCCTACCCATTTGATGTTCCCTTTGGCTACCAGTCAGCTGTTTGTATGACACAGATGTAACTGAAGACTCTTAAAACTCAATTCAGTTGCAACCACTTACCTCTTTGAAGATTCTCTGGATGTTTTATTTATGTCTCGTACAGCCCTGATAAGAGACAGGCATGTTTTTTAATTATTTGTGTGTTTTCTGTGCCTCCCACTATCTTCTCTGTCCAATATGGTGGTATTGATCAACATGGCTATTGAGAACCTGAAAAGTGGCTATCCCAAATTGAGATGGGTTAGAAAAATAAAGTGTACTTTGAATCTGAAAGACTTAAAAAAATTATTGTGAAATATCTTATTAATGATTTTTAAAATTATTGCAAATTTGAAATGATAATGCTTTGGATATAGTTCAGTAAAATAAAAACATACTTGAAATTATTTCATCTGTTTCTTTTTAATTTTTAATGTGGCAACTACAATATTTCAAATGACATACATCATCACATTTTTGGCCCAAATTATATCTCCGTGAACTAGATTGCTAGTTCCTGCAGAGAGGAGGCTATATCTTATTTATCACTTTATCTTTACTTCTCCACCTCAGTGTCCAGAAGAGCCAGAATCTAGTCAAAACATTTTCCTTGGTTAAAAAACTAAGAAAACTCAGTTTGGGAATGAAAGAGCACAAGGCAATTTCACATTATTTGATTTCTACTTCTGGATTTCTGACACATGCACTATCTATTCTGTGTTCTAACTTGTTTAAGCTTCTTTTAAAATTTGCCAGGGTGGGAGATCACTCTTTGTCGTAATTACTTCAGGGCACTAAGTTGTTATGGACTAATCCAGATTGAAAAAAGAGACAAACTAGAATTTAAAATTTCTGATCAGGTTTGCTTTTCTCTATTAGTTCTTATTCTGTCTGCTTAGACAGTCTTCAGCAAATTATATTTTACATTTTTAGAGGTAGTGATGTCTCCATGGCTACAACCTCTAAAATATTTTAGTTATTTTTATAATCATTATTAGGAATAAAGAAGCAGATTTAAATTATGCTCTTTCTATTCAACTCCAGTGAATTATAGCCAGCTGTTGCATTTTTTTATGGATGAAAGAATTATATATTTTTTTACTGTTTATTGTAGTCTTAGCAGGGATTAGTTAGAAGACAAAGAAAATAAACATATTCTAGAAAACATTTAGTAGAAAAACTGTGTATAATGGCTGAATGAAATAAGAAATTTTTCTTATATTTAATGAGGAGAAATTAAAAAATTACATTTTATATTTACAGTAGCAAAAAAATGCCATTTTGAGAGGGAAAATCATCTCTTTTCCAGAAATGTCTTGTGAACTTAAAGTTCTAATGTAGAAATAAACAATATTAATGGTTATAAATCATGTGCTGAATAATTCAACAGGATTATTTGATTACTATCTGGTCCAAGGGCCCAGGCAGCCTTTGAAAGCTGAGTCGTGACTGATCCTTCCACCTCTGGGGCGTGCTGTCACCCAGTGAACAGCAACAATCATGGCATCCATGATTTTTTCAGTGGGATTGCTTTCATGAGTGCTTTTTGCCAGTTCTTGTGAAGGGCATTGTTTTCTTAGGCTTTGATCTTTTCTCAGTCATTAAGAAAAGGTCTGCCCCAGTGACATGTGGATTGGGAAGTTAGGGTAGAATTCTGGGCCCTCCCCTTCACAGAGCTGTTATCCCTAGACAGCTGGGCAGTAGGTTCTTTTCTTTCTTTCTCTTTCTTTCTTCCTTTCCTTTCCCTCTTCTCTCCTTTTCTCTTTCTCCCACTCTTTCCCCCCTCTCTTTTTCTGTCTCTTGCTCTCTCCTTCCTTCCCTCCCTTCCTAACTTCCTCTGTCCACGGAAAAGAAGCCATACTCTGTAAAATCCTCCCCTGTCCTCTCCTCTTTTTCTCCTCCTTCCCTCCTTTCCTCTCTTCTGTCCATGGAAAAGAAGCCATACTCTGTAAAATAATCTAAAGAGGTTTATTCTGAGCCATATTTGGGAACCATGACCAGAGCCATGCCCTAGAAACCTCCAGCCAGTGAACTTGTCAGGGGGTTACAGTTTGGTTTTATACATTTCAAGGAAAGAGGAATTACAGGTAAAGTCATAAATCAATACATGAAAGACATACATCCATTTGTCCCAAACAGGTGGGACATCTCAAAGTGAGGGCTTACCAGTTATATAGGTGGGTTTAAGGATTCTTTAGGTAACAACTGGCTGACAGAGTTAGGCTCTGTCTGATAGACTGGGAGTCAGCATAAAGGAATGTTCAGTCAAAATAAAGGTTAAGAGGAAACAAACTACATGAAAATGCCCAGACTAGTGGTTTGTTCTGTATATTGAGGACTGGCAGGTATGTCTTTCATAATCTTAGGCCTGTTAATGAATCATAAAGGACATCTTTAAGGAGGCAGGGCTACCTGCCTGATGAGGCATGTCTGATCTCCTAGCTCCTTTCTCATGGCTAGCAACTCAGTTTTAGGGGATTGTCTTGGCCAAGAGGGGGGTCTAGTCAGTCAGCCACTGTTGGGGAGCCTTAAGATTTTATTTTAGGCCGGCCAGCCGGCCTTCTTTCCTTCCTTCCTTTCTTCCTTCCTTCCTTCCTTCCTTCCTTCCTTCCTTCCTTCCTTCCTTCCTTCCTTCCTTCCTTCCTTCCTGCCTTCCTTCCTTCCTTCCTTCTTTCTTTCCTCCTTTCCTTCTTTTCATTCTTCTTTCTGTCTCTCTCCCTCCTTTCTTGGTAAAATATGCATAACATAAAATTTACCATTTTAACAATTCTTAGGTATATAATTTAGTGGCAATAAATACATTTCACAATGTTGTATAACCACCAACATTGTCCATTTCCAGAACTTTTTCATCATTGCAAACACAAACTGTTGTGGGAGAGGTATGGATAACTTCCCCTTCACCTCCAGAAGGTTCACTGAAAGATCAACTTCCAATAAGGCAGATTAATAAGAGAAGGAGATTACAAATTCATTTACTGTGCACACTTGGAGAATCACAGAGTGATTACTCAATATCGCAACAAGGTGCAGAAGTTTATAAACCCTCATTTTAGAGGAGGGGGGGAGAGAGGAAAAAAGGTCATTCTGTTGAGGGGAAATAAATTGTTATCAGGGAAGATGAATGGGTGGGGGGGAAACAGATTGACTTGTCAATGATTCTCTTTGGAAATTAACCTGAGAGACAGCTATTAGCTTTAAAAATGGATTGTGCCATTTTTAGGTCTGGTTGCATTCTTGATCTTTCCTGAAATAGATATTGGGATAACAGGAAGGTGAAGGAAAGACAATTGTTCTTCTTGTTGGGTCCATCTGGTTTTTATTAAGCTAGAGGAAAAGCCTCTTCCAAAGCCTATTCATCTCTAAGGGCCTTTAATTCAAAATAGTCTTCATAGCAAGGAGAAGGAGTCATATTTTGGGGTGAAGTTCCCTGAGCTCAGTCACTATGAATCCATGAAGTGCTAGCTCCTCATTCATCCCCTTTTACCCAGCTCCTGTGATTTCTATTCTTCTTACTGTTTCTAAGGTACCTCGGGTATGTGGAGTCAGGCAACATTTGTCCTTCTGTGTCTGGCTTTTTTTATGTGGCATGATATTGTCAAAGTTCACTCATGTCATAGCATGGGTTCATTTATTTTTAAGGCTGAATAATATTCCATTGTATTCTACCGTATTTTGTTTACCCATTCATCTACTGGTATTCATTTGGGTTGTTTTCATCTTTTGGCCATGTGGGTATTTTTGTTGTTGTTGTTTGTTTGTTTTTTTATTGTTGGGGATTCATTGAGGGTATAAGAAACCAGGTTACACTGATTGCATTTGTTAGCTAAAGTCCCTTTTACAATCATGTCTTGCCCCAGAAGGTGTGGCACACACCAAGACCCTCTCCTCCCCACTTCCCTCTTTCTGATTTTCCTTTCCCTGCCGCTCCCTCCTTCTTTCTCTTTCTACTCTCCCCTTACCCCACCCCCACCATGCCATTAATTGTCATTAATTGTCCTCATATCAAAATTGAGTACATAGGATTCATGCTTCTCCATTCTTGTGATGCTTTACTAAGAATAATGTGTTCCACTTCCATCCAGGTTAATACAAAGGCTATAAAGTCTCCATTTCCATGTTGGGTGTTTAATAAAGCATGAAAACACCTGATGACACTCTAGTCCTTTCTGCATTTGAATCTATTTCTAATGAAT
>CAUYQV010181248.1:0-39099 GCA_963574575.1 Galagoides demidoff
GCCGAACAGTACTAACAGGATACAACGCTGACAGTAGTTGGTTAGATACCCCTATTACCATTTTCCGCCCCCCATTAATATTTTTTTCATTGCTGCGTAAAAAACCAACCCCCCCCCCCCAAAAAAAAAAAAAAAAAAAAAAAAACACATGGAGAGATTCATGGTTAACTTCATCCAGTATGGAACAAACCAGTCATTCCAACTTGGAAATGAAAACAATCTGTGCTCTGTATCTGTCTTGGTTGGCCTGGATGAGTGTGCCCTGCTTACCTTGGACACAAAACATTCTGCTATGGCCACAGGATCATTTTCACAGTTTTCCAAATCTTGCAGAAGTTCACTAAAAAAAAAAAAGAAAAAAGAAAAGAAAGGTACTATTAGATTGTAGCTGTCTGGTAGAGGACATGTTATATAAAAGTTTAAACAGGTCAGTGACATTTACAAGGAATCATGATTCATTGAGGCCCTATTAGCATTGTATCCAAGGCTAAGATGAGGGACATGCTCCTGGTGGAGCAGGGATTTAAATACAGGCTGGACCTGTGATTCTCCAGGAGACAAGCTTTGCCTAGCAATTTTCTAGACGTTTGTTATCACCGGCGCAAATGCTCACGCACGCTCATTCCTTCCTTAAATGGCCACCTAGGTACCAGACACGGTGCAGAGTATGAACAGCACTTCAGTCAGCAAAGGAAATACGGTCCCGGGTCTTACAAAGTTCCCAATCCACTGGAAGAGTCAGACGTTCAATAAAAAAATCACATTACCAAAGATAAGTTATAAGCAGAGATAGTGCTTTATAGGAAAAGACATGCCAGGGAAGAAAATACATTTCTTCGAATGTAAATCCAGGCAGGCCATGGTGGCTCATGCCTGTAATCCCGTGCTCTTTGGGAGGCTGACAGGGGAGGATTGCGTGAGGCCAGGAGTTTGAGACCAGCCTGAATAACAGAGTGAGGCCTTGTGGACATCAAAATTAAATCAGCTGGGTGTGGTGGTACATACCTGTACTCCTAGCTACTCAGGAGGATGAGGTAGAAGGCTTACTTGAACCCAGGCATTGGAGGTTGCAATAAGGTATAGTGATGCCACCGCACTCTAGCTTGGGCAACAGAGTAGACACCATCACACACACGCACAAAAGCAAATGCAAATCTCTATATAATTTTTTTAATGGCAGTATCATTTTGACAGCATATTTCATTGTATGAATGTACCCTAATT
The DNA here is from genome assembly GCA_963574575.1 of Galagoides demidoff. Lineage (NCBI taxonomy): Eukaryota > Metazoa > Chordata > Mammalia > Primates > Galagidae > Galagoides > Galagoides demidoff. The sequence continues at coordinate 1,225 of CAUYQV010181248.1, forward strand.
AACTAATCTCCCACTGTTGGATATAATTCTATAATTGGTGAGTCAGAGGACATTCTCAGTATAAATATTAACATGTTTCCTAATTGTACTCCATGTAAGTTGTATTAATATATATTTTAACATGTTAAGTGTTTATTTTAATTAGCTCTAAATTATATATCTAATAGAGTTAAATAGTTCTAACAGAAACAGTTTCTTACTGTTTCTTTTCTTTTTCTGAGAGGGAATCTCACTCTGTCACCCTGGATAGAGTCTCATGGCATCCTCATAATTCACAGCAACCTCAGTTTCCTGGCCTTAAGTGATCCTCTTGCCTAAGCCTCCCAAGTAGCTGGGACTACATGTGCCTGCCACAATATCCAACTAGCATTTTTTTTAGTAGAGATGGGGCTCTTGTTCTTGCTCAGGGTGGTCTTAAATTCCTGAATTCAAGCAATCTATCCACCTCATTCTCCCAAAGTGCTAGGATTACAGGTGTGAACCACTGTTTCTTATTCTTGGCTGGCATCTGCCTAGAGTATTTTTGACTCTCTAGCTATTTCTGCTGTAAGCAGGTCCATTACTTCTAAGGATGCTGACAATATCTAGAACTGAAAACTAATGAAAACACATTATTTACTTGTTAATTTCTTTAAGCTTCCCTTCCTGCCATCCTCTCAAATAGTTTTATTATGCAACTTGATTAGATTAAACATCAGAACTTACATCTTTAAAACTATGTAAACTACATATTATTCCTACTTAAGCTTTGGAGTATAGCATGATTTCATTTCCTCCCCTGTAGAACTGTTTTCCTGGAGTTAACATTTTGTTTTTGCTTTGTTTTCAAAGCATACACCACTAATATATTCTCAAACTGCGTGCCAGAAGTACAGATCTCGTCAGGGTTTAAACATCAGATAATCTATTGGCTGCACATGTCTCTTGGTGACCTCTGTCCTCTGCGCCAATCTGCATGAGCTGCTCTCCAGGCTTGCCGGGTTCTCTCTTCGATGCCTTTCTGATGATGGTCTTCGCTGGTCTCCTGTGCTTCATCAGTACCATTTCTGGGGTGGTCCCTCCTTTGGGAGACTGCAGCATCCACTAGCAGCTTTCTGAGTAACAGGAGGCAACTTTTCTGAGGCACTTCCTGTTTCAAAATACTCTCCCTTTGCACCTGGCTGATAATGTCAGTGGCTATAGAATTCTTGGTTAGAAGTCATTGTCTCTGAGTATTCAGGGAACTATCCATGCCTTATAAATTCCAATGCTGCTATTGAGGGTCCAATATCATTCTGATCCCTGGACCAGATTCCATATGACTTTGAGCTGTTAGTTTTCTCTTGAAAGAATTCTGAAATTTTGTGATTGTAGGCTTTGGGGTGGGTCTTTTTCATGTACTAAGTCAGTCTGAAAACTTGGGAAATCATCTTGAACAGTTTTCCAAGTGTGGTCCAATCACCTCTAGGGTTCCTGAGACCCCTTCAAGAGGTCCATAAGGTCACCATATGCTAAGAATACTGAAACATTACTGGATTTTTTTTTTTTAACTTTCAGTCTCATGAGTACAGTGAACTCTCCAGAGGCTACATGATGGGTGATAACAACAGATGGAACGTAAGAGCAGATATGAGAATTCAGTTGTCTCCTAGCAAGTCGGACAGTAAAGAGATCTATAAAAATGTACAACAATTTCAGGACAAAGAAATTTAATGACAAAGTGAGGTATTTTTCTAAAAATATGTAAGTTGTTTTGAAACTGCATTTACTCAGAAGCATTCCAAATGTCAACAAAGCAGCCACAACTTTTTATTTTTGCAATTACAGAGTGGTATTCATTTACTAGAACAATCATTTCTTATAAGTTGCATCAGAGACAACTGAAGATAATGAAAACCCTACCATCCCCACATATAACTAATCTGTCCTGTGTACCAGTAAGAACCTGCTTTAAACTTCCATGCCAATTACAACCCCACACTGTAGGAGGCAAGGTTAATTCCTACTGATTACTACCACCAGAATTGGCGGGATCTCACCTAAGGTGCACAACGTGAGTATATTCAGCACACCCGCTGGGTGAAGGGCTCAACTTACAATTTGAACTCTACCTTATAAGTGAAAACAATGTAACCTAAACATTTGTACTTTCATATTAATTTGAAATTTAAAAAAATTACCACCAGGACAGGGCTATCTAAAGACATTATCAGGAGTGTCTCAACTGTACAAAATAAGACACTACAGTTTAAAAACATATCTTACTCCAGCCTTACATTTCAATTTTTTTTCTTTAAAAGTGAGTTGTATAAGCAGCGCCTGTGGCTCAAAGGAATAGGGCGCTGGCCCCATATGCTGGAGGTGGTGGGTTCAAACCCAGCCCCAGCCAAAAACTGCAAAAAAAAAAGAAAAAAAAGAAAGTGAGTTGTATATAGGAATGGTTAAAAGTTTTATAGACAAAAAAAAACCAAAAAAAAGAAACCCAAACAACAACAAAACTATTGCAGTAGAACAAACTTATTTATCATGATCTTTGTCTCCATGTATCTCCCCTTCTTCCTTCTTTTTCTTGCTTTTCCAGTCTTGACCACTCCCTTTTTGGCTGCCCAGCTCTCCTTTGGCTCTGTATACAGTGATATCCTTTTTGTATTTTTCGATCAGCTTTGCCACCTTCTTAGGCTGCTTGTCACCTTCAGCAATGTCACTTCACACCTCTTCCAGTTTCTCCGCATCACCACCCATGGATGGGCTGGGAGGTTCCCTTTTGATTTCAGGGGCGAAACTCAGAATAGAACAAGAAAAAGACTGAAGGAGGCCTCTTGGGTGCATTGGGGTCCTTGAACTTTTTTGTTTCCCCTTTAGGAGGGATATAGGTTTTCATTTCTTTTTTCTGACAGGCCTTGTCCACTTTTGCCATGTCTTAAAATTTTCCTTTCTCTTTTAGCCGACCTGGTCTTCCCCCTCTCGGAGTACTTCTTAGAAAATTCTGAGGCGTTGATGGAAGCCTCTGGGTGCTCCCCCAGACAGGTTCTCATGTGATGACATTTTGCCTCTCGCTTTCTGAGGATCTCCTTCCCCCGTGTTTATTCTTCAGTGAGGCAGAGTCACCCAGCGCGTCCGGCTCTCACTAGCTCCGGTGCTGTCCCTCTGGAGCTCAATGTACCGCTATGGCTGCCTACCTTTATTATTAAATGAATAGACATTTTAACAGGTTTTCAGTTTACTTCTAACATAGTAAACAAGACACAAACAGAAAAGCTTTTGGGGTCCTTCGTAACTCTCAAGCATGTAAGAGATCTGGGGACCAAACCCTGAAGAATCTCAGTCCCTGAGCTCTGCCTTCCCTGCCACCCCCGTGTAAAGCCTCTGCGCTGTTATTCACATTTCGGATCTTCTCTTTGGATACTCTAATTTTCTTTATGCTTCCTCTTCTATCTTCCTGTTGATTGCCCTGTTTTGTGGGAGACTTCAACTTTATTCCTACTCCTTTTATTACATTTCTTTATTTCTACCACCATATTTCTGTTTCAAAGTTTTAAAAAAAACATGCTTTTTGGATGTTTCTTGCTTATGTTCTTAATCTCATTTCATGACTGTAAAGTATTCTCTTCAATAATATGATTATGATTTTGTATTTTTCTTTCCTGCTCTTCGTTTTCTGCTGAGCTCCTGTTCCCATTTGGTCATTTTGGCTTCTTTCATGTTGGAGGCTCACTTCAAAATCTGGGGATCCAGTTGGATGAAAGTATTTCAAATTGTATACAGAAACAGTACACTGTACCCCATGATAGTATTAATGTACACAGCTATGATTTAATAAAAAAAAACAAACAAAATCTGGGGATCTTCATTTGTTCTTTCATATTTGAATTGAGACACAATGCTGACCATAAACTCTGGGCAGGGACGGGGCTTATCTTGCCACCCTCCTCACTCCAAGGCAGCAGTTCTTAAACATTTTGGTGTCAGGACTGGTTTATACTCTTAAAAATTCTTGATGTGGATTACATCTATCTAGATTTACTATATTAGAAATTAAAACTAAATTTAAAAATTATCAATACACTTAATAAGAAATCTAATACATCTTAACTTTGTGAAAATACAGTAGAACCTCTGTAAGTTGACCACCCAGAGGACTGTGACAAACTGGTCAATTCACAGAGGTGGTCAAACAGGAGGAACCAGGCCTGCTCTACTGATCTGTACAGGTGGTGCATGTCCAGTCTATGAAAATTAAGTCAACTTAAGGACTTGATCAAGGTAAGGCAGTTGAAAACTACCATGATTAGATTTTATGAAACAAAAAATGGAGTAGGACTGTTTTACAGTTTGCAACTCTCTAACCTATAACTTAATAGAACAAATGGGCTCCCTTATCCTGCTGCTGCATCTAATCTGTTACAATCTGTTGCTTTGGCTGAAGTATACAGGATGTTGAATAGTCCTAAGATACGATGGATAGCCTTCTCTGATAATACACTGAAACTCAGCAAGTGGTACTATGTTAAGGATTTGTTGGTGTCTGAATTTACATCAGGGTACTACCCTGTTAGTTTAAAACCCACTGGTCTAACTTGTACATTGAAAGGATCTTTTAAAACAGTTCCAGTTTCAAACATCCTTCTCAATATTCTTATAAAAACATCCCCTTTGTAAGGTTATTTTTTTAGTTTGGAAAACAGAGTTCTGATATTTGTATCATCTTTTACAGAAAAGCAGGTGTGGTTCAACTGAGACCTGAATACTGAATAAGGTAACAGAAAAAGTCTAAGAAAAATAGCCAAAACATACCTCAAAACCTAAAAAAACAACCAGCCACATTTTGGGGCCAGTGTTGTTGTTGTTTTTTTTTTTTTTTTTTGCAGTTTTGGCTGGGGCCGGGTTTGAACCCACCACCCCTGGTATACGGGGTCAGCACCCTACTCCTTGAGCCACAGGTGCCACCCAGGGCCAGTGCATTCTGTTACTGGAGGATGGAGTGCTATGGATGTAGGTTGTCACGTTTGGGTCTTTCAGTATAAATCCTCTTTTTTAGCAGAAAATAATTTACTTCTCATTGCTTAATAGAAATGCTTCTGGACAATATTTAACTCCTTATGTTCTAAATTTATGCTCCTTGTGCTCCTGTATAAGCTTTAATTTCATTTCCAGAGTAGATCTGCCAGTAGGGTAAGCACCTTGAGGGACCCACCCAGGCTCCAGGTGCACCTCACCTGGACAAGAACGACTGGCATTCACTGCTTGAGAACAACGGAGCTGGGAGGGAACTCTGACACCTGCCATTCCGACCCCTCATTAGTTTTAAGGTAAGGAATCTATGGCTCATAAAACAGAGGTGGCTCCAATTAGGTTATGTGGCTAATTAATGGCCACAGCCATGGTTAGAAGCGGGGCTCTCCAATCTGGGGCCTTTGGTCTTTTAGAAACATATCTATGGCGAGATTTGTTTCCTGACTGGTTCAAGAAAGCTGAGGGCCAGACTCTGCATCACGGCATTGTCAACATGGTACTGCCCAGATGGGAGGCCTGGTTTGACTTCCCTGCTCAGCTTTCCTTGACAACCCCTTTCTAAAATGGAATAAACACAACATAAATGGGAGCAGTGAAGATTGGGCATTGGGATTTCTCTCGTGTTCTTGCGGTCAGGGCTATGAACCCAGTGAAGCTGTCCTACCCACCTTGTCCTCTTGTCATTCAATAAGCAATTCTTGAGAGCCTCCCACATCAGGCATGGTCGGAGGCAGTGAGGTTAAAGGGGAAAGAAGAAGGACAAAGGCCCTGGTCCCGTGCATTTATGTTCTGACCACAGGTGATAAATGTTAATAAGTGAATGAACAGACAATATAAGATTAGAGTGTACTATATGATCTGAAGGAAATCAAGAGGGGAGGGTGATGGCACACCTGAGAAGGAGTGGGGGGTGGGGAGAGGCAGGACACTCAGGGAAGGTTCTCTGAGGGGTGATATTTGAGTGCATGACTTAGAAGAGAACATCCTTGGAGTAATGGGGCTGCAAGTCCAGGACAGAATGAGCTTGATGCGTTCTTGTGTGAAGTAAACAAAGGAAGAAGCCATTGTGGGTGGAGGTCAGTGAGCAGCCGAATGTGGGGGGTGTAGGAAAACAACCCGCTCCAGGAAAAGGTGAAGTACCACGGGAGCACAGTAGAGGGCCTGAACACGGTGCATCAGCCGCTGAGAACGCTCATAAATCCCAGAAATGGGACTATCCTCGAGTGCCGGCCTGACAGGGTAGCGACTGCAGGTTTCTCCCTGCACCAGTCTCCCCACTGTGCACCTGCACGCACAGCAGACGAAGGACAGTTCAGGATGTGCTTTGTACTCAAAGCTAAAAATAGAATAGCTGCTGGGCACAGTGGCTCACACCTGTAGTCCTAGCACTTTGGGAGGTTGAGGTGGGTGAATCACTTGAACTCAGGAGTTCAAGACCAGCTTAAGCAAGAGCAACACCCTGTCTCCACTAAAAATGGAAAAGCTAGCCAGCCTTGTGGTGGGTGCCCCTAGTCCCAGGTACTTGGAGGCTGAGGCAAGAGGATCAGCTTGAGCCCAAGAGTTTGAGGTTGCTGGAGCTGTGACGCCATGGGGGATGGAGTAAGACTCTGTCTCAAAAAAAAAAAAAAGACTACAACCATCTTGCTTTTAGAATTTAGACTTTTTTTTCTCTTTTCCTTGAGGAATTATTTTAAATGTTTCCCCCTTTTGAGTAGGGCCATGAAAAAAATTATGAAATTGAGCTCAGCTTCCTTATGTGGGTGGGTGATTAGAAGAGACACGTCTCTCTTTTACGGAACATATTCCACGTGAAAAATTCCTGACCATTGACGTGAATGTGATGGCAGGAATTGTATTATGACCTTGACTATTCTACTGCTTTCCACTGTGAGAGATTTGGGGATGGGCCTTTCCTCTTCCGGGCTGCAGTAGACTCTAAACAGCTTCCCCTTCCTGCTGTCTAACTAGGTCAGCTGGCATTTTAACTTGTTGCATCCACAGAGATACATGTGTATGTGGGAATAGAAAATGTTCCATTAATTTCACTAATGCATTAGCTCCAGCCTGGAAAAGTGCCCCTGAAAAAAAATCTGCAGGTCAAAACATTTGTCCTTGTGCAGAAGTTGGACACTGTGGTGGCATGAAAGTGCACTAAAAAGTAAAACCGTTCCACCTCCCTTTGCCTCGTGCTGTAGGTATCTGATGATTCACTCTCTAAATCCCATTTCAAGAGGAAAAGAAAGCATGGTCCAAATGATGTTTTGTTTTCAGACGTAAGTTATTTGCTCTGAAAAGCTTTCACTAGCCCTTCAGACAACATTAATTACACATTCCTCAGAGTTCTCGAAGCGTTCTGCTCCTTCCTTGATTATGTGACTTCCTCCTCCTGTTGTACTATGATGTCATTCATCTTTCTGCGGTTAGACCTAGCTCAGTGCTTCACACACAGCAATGACTTGACGCAGGTATGATGAATAAAGAATTGAAGGAAAAAGGAAATTTTTACTCTGATCTTTTGGGAAAGAGAGAGAGCTTGTAGGATTTTAATCTGTTTAAAAAAACAGTTTTAAAAACAGACATTTGATATGGACGAATGGTCTTCATTTACTCACTCTACATTCTTAAGATCCAAATTATAGTTAAGGTAGCTTTTCTCTGTTCCAAAGGGGGAGACTTAATTTTTTTTTAAGTTGGTATTTCTTCTTTGGTTGGCAGTAAGTAAAAAAATTATTTGGGATTTATAGGGGCTGGTTCAAAGTGACTAACTCAGTTTTTCTTGATCATTTGGCGACTTACTCCAGACACCAAATCAGAGACTTAAATGTCTAGGCTATCATAGTGGTTAAAAGAGAGAGAGATTTGGTTATCAAAAAGAATAGAATTTAATACTCATAGTGTTCACAATAAAATGTTACCGAAGTAGGAAAAAGAGAAAAAGCGTTTAACTAAATTCCCAGCAAATATCATACTTAATGGTAAACATTTCTGCTAATGTCAACCAGATAAGGATGACAACATCAAAAACAACATGGTACAGGAAGACTTACCCAAAGCACTAAGAAAAAGACACAAAGGGTAGAAAAACTGTAAAAGAAGATAAGTTCTGCACATGTTTTGACAATATCATTGCCTACATAGAAATCCAAGAGAGTTTATACACTACTATATTAGAACTAGTGGGAAAGTTTAGAAAGTTAGAGACAGTATCAACATATAAAAACAAAATATTCCTAGATGAGAATAGCTAATTAAAAAAAATAGAAAAAGAAGTTCTAGTCAAAATAACACCAAAGGGCATTTAGGAATAAAGTTTTCAAGTTTATCTGTATGCAAATAATGGAAAAATTATAAAATATTATTAAAGGGCATTTAAAGGTTTTTTAAAAGAGCTATTTATCCATAAGATGACAATACTGCAAATGTATTGATTCTGATAAAAATCTATAAATTTACTGGGATTCCAATAAAAATCTCAACAGAGTGCTTTAAGGAACTTAACCAATAAAAAAAATCCTGAAAATCAGTAAGAAAAAAGCAAACTACTCCATTAAAATCTGATTTTTTTTTCCTTTTTTAAAAATTAAATCATAGCTGTGTACATTAATACAATCATGCGGTATGGGGTGCTGTTTCCATACACAATTTGAAATCACACCTATGGTTCATCCTATAAGGGTACATGTGAATCTAAATGTAGAATATAAATGTCTTAATACAATAACTAAGAAAATGACATGAAGGCTATGTTAACCAGTTGGAGGAAGGTATTTCCCATTAAAATCTGGAAAAGAGACATGAACAGAAATTTTTCCCATGTGGACAAATGGCTAATAAACACATGAAAAAATACAAATCAAAACCACTCTGAGATATCACCTAACCCCTAATGGTCCATATCACAAGATCCCAAAGCAATAGATGTTGGTGAGTGTGGAGAAAATAAAACACTTATGCACTTTAGGTAGAAACACAAACTAGTACAGCCACTATGGAAAGATGTTCAGAGATTCCTTAAAGAACTAAAAGTAGACCTACCATTTGATCCTGCAATCATATCTACCCCAAACAAAAAAAGACATTTTACCATGAAGACATTTGCACTTGAATGTTTATAGCAGCTCAATTCACAATCAAAGATGTGGAAACTACCCAAGTGCCCATCAAGACATAGATGGAAAAATATACTGTGGTATATGCATATCATGGAATACTATTCGGCCATAAAAGGTGGAGATTTTGTATCTTTTGAACAACCTTGATGGGTCTGGAGAAGAGTCTCCTAAGCTAAATATCACAGGAACGGGAAAACAAGCGTCACATATACTCAGTACTAAATTGAGACTAGTAGATTAACAACTGTAGGCTCCCATGAGAGGAAAACTCAAATTCAAGTTGGTAGAAGAAGGCGTTTGGTAAGTTTCCACCCAAAGGGTACAATGCATGGGTATGAGGCACGCTGAGTGAAGGCCACAACTACAGCTTGGACACTAATCTTACAAATGCAAACTGGCCGGGCACAGTGGCTCACACTTGTAATCTGAGCACTCTGGGAGGCCAAGGTGGGTGGATAGCTTGAGCTCACGCGTTCGAGACCAGCCTGAGCAAAAAGTGAGACCCCATCTCTACTAAAAATAGAAAAACTGAGGCAAGAGGATCGCTTGAGCCTAAGAGTTGGAGGTTGCTGTGAGCTATGATGCCATGGCACTCAACCTAGGGTGACAGCTTGAGACTCTGTCTCAAAAAAAAAAAATGCAAACTGTGTAACCTAGTCACATCTATCTTAATCTGAAATTGTAAAAATCATATATGGTCCTCACTAAAAAAAAAATCATTTGATAATGTAGAGTTGAGAAAAGCTAAGTCAGTGTTAAGGGAGAGAAATGTGGTCTGAAAAAACCAAGAAAGTGTTGCAGAGGGGAAGGATGGAACAATAGCCAATGAACAAGAACAAAGAGCCCAGAAACAGACCCACACATCCATGTGTATGGGACATGCAAGGAAGGCAGAACTACAATCAGAATGGAGAGGGTGTACTTTACAATTAGCAGTGGTGTAACTCCTGGGTAGTCATATGAAAGTAAAAATTTGGATGTCCTATTGTATACAATACTTTCATCAATATTAGGCAGATAAAGGAAAAAATGTGAAAGGTGAAATTTTAAGACTTTTTGGAAAAAAACAGTATATTTATGACCTGAGATTAGAACTTTTTTTTTTTTTTGAGACAGATTATAACTATGCCACCCTCTGTAGAGTGCTGTGGTGTCACAGCTCACAGCAACCTCCAACTCTTGGGCTTAAATGATTCTCTTGCCTCAGCCTCCCAAGTAGCTGGGACTATAGGTCCCAGGTCCTGCCACAATGCTCAGCTATTTTTTGGTTGTAGTTGTCATTGTTGTTTGGCAGGCCTAGCCTGGGCTTGAACTTGCCACCTTTGGTGTATGTGGCTGGTGCTCTAGCTGCTTGAGCTACAGGCGCCAAGTCTAGAATATTTTTAAAATGCACAATCTATATACTATAAAAAGTATATCAAAATTCTTGAAAAAACTGTAATTAAAGCTAAAAGATACATGTCATACCAGGAGATATTTGCAACTCACATGGTGTACAAAGATCACCAGCCACAATTCAGGAGTACCTGTATGACAATAAGAAAAAACATCCTAAAAGAAAAACAGGCAGTGGATATGCACCAGAAAAATCACAGCAGAAATCAAAGTGGCAAAGAAGATGCTCCCCAGTGGGTATTACATAGTAGTTCAATGAACTAGAGGCATAAACCTCAGAAACAATGCTGAGTAAAAACAATCTGATGTCATTTACACCATGTTTGAAATAAGTGAAAGAACGTTACATATTTTAAATAAATACTTACATAGTCAAGGCAACAGAACCAAGCTTGGGAATGAAACACCAACCCTTGGATAGCAGTTATAGTACGGTGTTGTGCCAAGCCAGATTATACTGGTTTGCCTGAGCAAATTCTGCACATCTATTATTAATTCCATGTTCAGTTGTGTTAGAATCTTGAAATCTGCTGTGATGGGGATATTTATACTACAGAAATTGGCAGCCACTATCAAGTCCAGATTCTTCTTTCCCTTCCCTGTCCCCAAGGGACAGTATATCATTCTCCACAGAGTAGAACGTATTTGGGAAAGAGTTTATAAGTGGCTTCAATGTTATAGCTTCAATATTCTTAAGTTTCAAAAAAATTCTAAAGCAAATATAGCAGAAAGAAAGGCTCTGACATGGCTGGAGGTGGTTCATGGGTTTTTAACATTACTTTATGGCTTTTTGCATTTTACAATCTTGTAAAAAAAAGAAGAAAATAGTCAGCTGAATTTTTCAGGCCAGCATAAAACCATTTCTTTCTGCCCCCTTTAATTTTAGCGATTTAAGTCTTGCCTAGTTGGCCACGATATTATTATGTGGAAAAACCTGGTCCTTCACTAATCATAGAAACTTTAAGAATTATTTCTAGCCCCAACCATAGGCAGGCCAGATAGCTGTATCTTTGAAATCAATTGATGTAAGGTATATAATAAGGATTCATAAGAAGCATTAACATAAAAAGCCACACAAATACTCTTACTCAACCAAATGTAATAGTAACAAATACATATGGGCACTAAATTTAGATTCTAGGTTTAAGAGAAGGACAAAACACTATAGACAATTCAACTGCAAAAGTAAAACAAGAAAATAGTCTTGAAAAGTGAATGGTATTAGAGATTTAATAAAACTGGGTGTTCAAAATGGACTAGATTGGATTTCTAGATCTATGTCCTTGCACAAAGGACTTTCTATACTGTAAGACTGACTTTTCCTCTAGAAAACATAGTTTCTGTGCAATTTTAAATTGTATATAAAATTGCACACCAACTTTATGGCCACCTTGTGTGTGTATATAGTATACGTGCAAGGTTGGACAATTAAGTTAGTGAATTCATCCTAGAAAAAGTGCTACGTATCTTATTGCTGAAGATCACTACCATTGCCTTTTTGCATTTTTGTATTCTCCTTGGGAAGCCCCAACATCAGTGCCAGTCCATATTTTCTAGGATGAGTTTGCAAACTTCCTTGTCAGATCTCGTATGAGACTCTGATGGCCATTCCAGAGAAAGAGTTCCAAAATTGCCCTTTTTTTTTTTGAATCAGAGTCTTATTCAGTTGCTCTGGGGTTGAGTGCTGTGGAGTCATAGCTCATGGCAACCTCAAACTCTTGGGCTCAAGTGATCCTCCTGCCTCAGCCTCCCAAGTAGCTGGGACTACAGGTGCCCACCACAACGCCTGACTAGTATTTCTATTTTTAGTAGAGACGGGGTCTAGCTCTTGCTCAGAGTGGTGTCCAACTCCTAAGCTCAGGAGATCTACCACCTGCCTCGGCCTCCCAGAGTATCAGGATTACAGGCATGAACCACTGTGTCCAGCCTCCAAAACTGCTTTGATAGGTGGACTAGGTGCTGGGGCTGGTGCATAGCTTCCCAGGGCGAGTACTTTGAAGGTGACCATAGTGATATTCAGCTCTGAGATATGTAGCACTTTTTCTAATGAGTTTGCAAACTTATTGTCCTACCTCATATATGCGTGTATATATATGCATCCTATCTACCTCCCAGAGCTGTTAAGAGGATTAAATGAGATGATACCTTTATAGGGAATATACCAGTGTGATCAACAGAAGGGACAGGCATGAACACAATCGCTTGTAATTCTGCCATTATCCTGATGCCTCACATATCATCAGGGTTCTCATTCCCTCGATTCAGGTTATTTTAGACATGACTTTCAGGTTCAATGAACATCAAGTAGAAAAGAACAGAGAATCGATTCGGAAACAGAAAGGTCTTTTCAGTCATCTATCTTTTGCAGATGGGGCAGACTGCAAAGGTCTCTTGCTAACTCCTTCTACTCTATCTTTAAATTAGGAGACACATGAAGATTTAAACACCAGGCAGCAGAAAACCCTTCTGGGATAAGCTTCACGAACCATGGCCTGAAAAGCTGGGCTCCGCTCCCGCAGGAGGGCACAGGGCTAACGGCCTGAGGTTTGGCGTCAGAGAGGCCCAGATGATTCATATAAAGTGATAGCGCATCTAAAGCTCTATGGCCTCTGGCATGGAGTGAGCACTCTATAAATACACAGCACCATCAGCTTCCAGCCAGACCACAAAAGCCCTCTGCCTCTTTCTGGGTTACAGGGCCATTAGTGGGCTCTAGGAGGAGAGGCCAGAAAGGAGCTCGCAGGATTTTATCAGCATCTGCTAAATGGGGGCTGCTTTTCTACCCACACATTACTAATGAACATACAAATCTGGATTCTTCAGTCTCTTTGCCGTTTCTCTATTTTCTTATTAGACGGTGTTTCTCAGTTATGGTTGCATATTACAAATACCTGAGGGTCAGAATACCTGGAGGTAGGATCTAGCCATCATTTTTTTTTTTGAGACAGAGCCTCAAGCTGTCGCCCTGGGTAGAGTGCCATGGCATCACAGCTCACAGCAACCCCCAACTCCTGGGGTCAAGCAATTCTCTTGCCTCTGCCTCCCAAGTATCTGGGACTATAGGCGCCCACCACAATGCCTGGCTATTTTTGGTTGCAGTCGTCATTGTTGTTTGGGCTGGATTCAAACCGGCCAGCTCAGGTGTATGTGGCTGGTGCCTTAGCCACTTGAGCCACAGGCGCTGAGCCGATTGTATTTTTAAAAAAAGCTTCCCAGGTGATCTCAGTGTAGCCCAGGTTGAGAAACCCTGATTCAGAATATACAAACTGTCTTCCAAAGTCTACTGGATGAAAGGAGACAAAAATCCTGTCTTAACCCTGGCATTTCCTACATCCTGGGCTTTCAGAATGAAAGGATAAATTCATTCAAGTTATTGTGTCTCCCAGAGGTCAGGCCATGCTGGGGCTTAGGGATTCAAGCGGGGCAAAGGATCCTTCTCTCAAGGAGCTCACATTTGCCAATTTTATAAAGCCAAGATGGGTAGGATTTATCTTGCATTACAGTTAAGTCACAAAATAAAGAACATTATAGAATTTTATTGATAACAAAGTCAAGATCACTGTTGGTTAATATTTTGGTGCTTACCCTGAGCTGGCACTTTGGGTGTATCAGCTCACTAAAGTGTCACAATAACCACATGAGGGGGATTTTCCTATTATTTCCATTCTTTCATTCAACACAAGTTTGAGTATCTCCTATGGGCCAGACACTGAGCAGTAACATAACAGTTCCCGTTCACGTATAGCATTCCATGAGTGGGGGGGTTTGGGGGAGACACGAGACACAACAGAAAAGTCAAGCACAGAGCATGTTAGAAATTGACAAATGACACAAGGCAAAGAAAAAATAGAGGAAGCAAGTGGTATGTGTGTACGCCTCAGTGAAAAAGCAGGATGTGAGCAAAGATTGGACATGAGGGAGTTAGAGACTATTTCAATAGACACTCACCCAGGACACACACCTGGCTTAGCTGGGATGCAAACCCACATATCTGAGCAGCGGCATTTGCTCCCCTACCCTGCCCACTAACTTATCTTCTGAGCAGTATCATTATAATAACTTATTTACTTGCTCCCATGCCTTTCAGTTCCTTATCAGTCACGTTCACTATTAAATTTCCTAGTCTAGTACCTGTTGCCATGGGAAATACTTAATATTTGAATTATTATAAATCATTAATTAATTACATCTTATGTGTTATGACAAAGTATTTATCGTGTGTTACCACGTCTGGCCGCTTCCCAGGCAGAGGAAAACATAGGGAAAATCTGGTGTTAACTGGGGCTGCAAGAGACTAAGCTTGTACTTTCAGATGTCCTGTTCCTGTCCTATTGTGCCCTGCTAGGCCGAATAGGTCTCTTCTGAGCCAGGAAAATGGAAAGGGAGAGAATATTGAACAAATGTGAGACTCATAAGATGACAAGGATGCTTCTAGGGAGAAAACTTCATGGCACCACAACCCACAAAAATTTATGAAACTGAATCAGGGAGTACGGGTAACGTTTTCTTAGGCCACATTCACTTAAGAAATAGTTCACCATGTTCTTTGTGAGAACAATAGTTTATTTATTTATTTTTTTAAGAGATAGGGACATCCCTTGTTGTCCCAGCTAGAGTGCAGTGGCATCATCATAGCTTATACAACCTCTAACTCCTGGGTTCAAGTGATCTTTCACCTCGGCCTCCCGAGTAGCTAGGACCATGGGTGTTCACCACCACACCCAGCTAATTTTTAATTTTTTTTTTTTTTTAAGAGATAGGGTCTTTCTATTTTGCCAAGGCTGGTCTCAGGCCATCCTCACACTTTGACCTCCTGAAGCACTGGGATATTACAGGCATGAGCCACCACCACCACACCTGGCCCAATGTTTTGAATATTTACTTACCTATTGAAGTGATAGATGTCCTGTATGTTTCCAAAGAGGGCTAATCTTTCTTCAGTCCCCAGGGGAAGTTTTGTTTGGTCCCTGATACAGTCAAGGTAATCCTGTAAAATCAACAAGAAGGATGCTTTAAAAACTTCTGTTTTTTTACAAGTCATCTTTACTTATTCTACATGAATCTTCCATATCTGCTTCAAGTAATTATTATACTAATGTACTCATAACTCATTGATTTGCTTTCTTATTGATGAATATAATACTTACCTATTTATAGAACAAGGAGTTTTAATAAGGAGAAAGACTGTGGTATAAGGCTTCTACTCCCCAAATGTATTAGACTTGCAAGTGTCCAACGTGAGGCCTCTGGGCCACATGCAGATTGAGGCCTGTTTTGCTTATCTGGGGTGCCAGTGTCAGATATTGCAAGTAGTATGCATGGGGCCTTTCTTTTGCTCACAGCTATCGTTACTGTTTGTGTATTTAATGTGTGGCCCAAGACAAGTCCTCTTCTTCCAATGGGTGGCAGAAAAGAAAAAAGGTTGGACACCCTGTTTAGAGCTTCCCTTGATGGCTGATATGGAAGGACCCTCGCTCTGATACTGTCAGAGTTTTGGCCTGACAACATCATCTACTGTTTCCTTGAATTATTTATATGATAAAAAACTACTCTAAAATTTGTATAAAGGAAAACCAGAAATAAAAATTCTGAAATGGGACAGAATTGTTTTCAACATAACCTTTAAGTCAGAAAAGTTGTTAAAATATAGAATCAAATTGTTCATCAACTACTGATTTGGGGAACAAAAGTGTTTTTAAAAAGTAAGCACCTAATTCACTTATGCTAACAGGCTATGTTAATGAGCCATGGAAAACTCTGCCATGATTTGACAGGTGTTAACAGAACCCGCTCCCAGCTGCATCTAACCTGGTTTCAGACCCACAGTGGGTTAAACCCATGTGGCTGGGAAGCTATTTGCACCGCTGAGAGGGGAGAGCGGCCTCCCCCCATGTGCTGAAGACTTCATAACTGAGTGGGCCCCTTTCCCCCAGCAAGGCTTGAAAAAGGACTCTGTGGGAGGCAAGAAGACAATAAAGGAAAAAGTGAAAACAGCTGAAATAACGTAAAATAAAAAATAAACACAGTTCCCCGGCCTGGCTGCACGGCGCAGCATGGCCGCCTACCAAACGCAACCTGGCCAGCCGGGCTTTGGGAGGAAGTGGACCTGTGAGACGTCAGCCAGGCCTGGAACCCCCAGCACCGCAGCTGCAGTCCGGCAGCCAGCAGCAAACACCGTCACCTGTAGGTGCAGCCAGAGAAAGGAGCGGAAATTCTAGACCTTTACATAATCGTTTCCTACACATTTACTAATCCACCTTCTCTCTCGCTCGCTCTTCATGCTCCTCAGTGAACACAGGCAGGCCGGCGGCGTTTCCTTTCACAAGTAGCACGCTTCACAGTTTGCATCGAGTGCTCATTCAAGCCCTTTTATACTAAAATCACTGTCTTGTAGGAGCCAATGTTCTTTTTTTTTTTTTGAGACAGAGTTTTACTTTGCCACCCTCGCTAGAGTACTGTGGCATCACAGCTCACAGCAACTTCCAACTCCTGGGCTTAGGTGATTCTCTTGCCTCAGCCTCCCGAGTAGCTGGGGCAACAGGCGCCCGCCACAATGCCCGGCTATTTTTTGTTGCAGTTTGGCTGGGGTCGGGGTTGAACCCACCACCCTTGGTATATGGGGCCAGCACCCTACCCACTGAGCCACAGGCACCGCCCTGTTTTTTTTTTTTTAAACAAGCTTTGTGGTAACAGCTTTTCTTCTTAAGAAAGTGGTCATCTCAGTAAGAAACTAGATTTACAAGTTTTAAGGGTAGTTGGCACTAAAACCTCACATATCTGGGCCTAATCTTACTATTGTAAATGGAATAATCCTAAGGACCTTAAGAACCTGCTAATGCTGAACTGTGAAAAGCTAAATGTGGCTACAACTGAATGATACACTCCTGGGGGGGAGGAAGGAAAGTATTCATTGATATTTCTGTTAAATTACACATGGTATAAAAGGACAGACTAATGGTCAACTTGCGTTGAATGATTTTTTTTTTTTTTTGAGACAGAGTCTCACTCTGTCACTCTGGGTAGAGTGCTGTGGCATCATAGCTCACAGCAACTTCTTCAAATTCTTGGGTTTAAGCCATCCTCCTGCCTCAGTCTCCTGAGTAGCTGGGACTACAGATACTTGCCACAATACCCAGTTCTTTTTTTTTTTTTTAAAGTAGATAACGGGGCTTGGCGCCTATGGCTCAAGTGGCTAAGGCACCAGCCACATACACCTAAGGTGGTGGGTTCGAATCCAGCCCAAGCCCACCAAACAATAATGATGGCTGCAACCAAAAACTAGCCAGGCATTGTGGCGGATGCCTGTAGTCCCTGCTACTGGGGAGGCAGAGGCAGGAGCCCAGGAGTTGGAGGTTGCTGTGAGCTGTGATGCCATGGCACTCTACCCAGGGCGACAGCTTGAGGCTTTGTCAAAAAAAAAAAAAAAAAAAAAAAAAAAGGAGATAAAGGATCTTGCTCTTGCTCAGGGTGGTCTTGAACTTCTGAGCTCAAGCAATCTACCTGCCTTGGGCTCCCAGAGCATTAGGATTACAGGCATGAGCCACTGTGCCCAGGCAGTGAATGCTTACATTTGGCAGAAGACCTTGCCAGACACTTTAAAAGAATACACAATAAACGAAAGTGAAACAGAAGGATCCTAATGGGCATGGTCCACACCGACCTGGAAGACAGAGGTGGGGCAGGGGTGACTGATGCACCCCATATCCACTTGGCTGGCCTCAGAGGCTTCTGCAGTGAGGCTTAAGAATGAACGAACAATCCTTTTTCTCACTTCAAGTGCGAAGCCTGGTCACTTGCAGAAACCTGATACGAAATTCTTCATGTGAGAGAAAGATTTAGTTAAGGGGCTTAAAGAATTTCATCTGGGGTTAGAGACAAAGAACCATGGCCTGCTTCCAACAAATGATGGCCCATCTCCAACGGAAGGAGTTTCAAAACCCTCAAAGTCTATGGTAGAGAAACTAGATTTTACAAGCTGCTTATTTTCAGAAATTGTTGAGAAAATAGATCGTTAGGAGTCCAAATTTTTGTAGGCCGCTCTAGAAAACAGATCAAAGTCATCTGGCCATAACTTGTTCCCAACTGATCATAAATAAGTCTTTTAAATATGATACTTTAACCCTAACCAGTTAACTGAAAACTACTGTAACCTTCACTGTATTAGCAGCCGCAATCATCTGTAGCCAAAATGAGAGGTTTGGAGCCCAGTGATAATGACAGTTCATTCCAGGCTCAAAATGACAGAGTAAGGACACCAGTGACATGTATTAGAGCCTGTCACACTGCTTGTTAATTTTATTGCCTTCATGTCAGCACCTATGGCTACCCTCCTCTTAACAATGAAGGATCAATTTAAAACTTTTGAAATGAAAATTATTCCTCCAAGAAGATCAAAGGATTCACTCTACTTTGGGGAAGGAGGGAGGGGATCAGAGAGACAGAACGAAAAAGATTTTCAGCCTTCAGATGACTTTCTACTTTGCAATCTGAAATTTCCCCTGGGGTATTTATTTTCTAATCAGTTTATGTCCTGAAGATTTCCACCATTATGAGATTTGCATGTAAGTTTCTTCCTCTCGTTAACTTTCTCTTTCCTTATAATGTCCATTATTGAATATCTCCAAGTGGAGCCTAAACTGGTACCATCCAAAGTGGGTTATATGGACAGGAGCCAGTCTGCAAACTGTTGGCTCAGTGGTGTCCACCTCCAGGTGAGTACAGATATGTGAAGTCAGCATGTAGGAGCTGTTACAGTAGAGCTTGACTAAGTTATTAAGAATAACTTAATATCTGCTGAAGCTCATAATACATTTTATTGCATTTTGCATATCTTATTCTTTTCTGTTTGGTTTTCCTAGTATTTTTTAAAAATTCTTCATTGTATTTTATAAAAGAATCAGTGTGACAGACCTGAATAAAACACACACACACACAGACACACACTAGTCCCTCACTATAGATAGCCTGAGAAACCCTGGTCTCGAGAATCACCCATCGGGGATCCTGCAGAAAGTACAGCATAGAAAGTTCTTTCTTTAACGAGAGCTGAGACAGAAGGCAAATCCAGCACCCTTGGCAGATTGCCTTATTTCTAGAAGATGCTCTGAAAGGACTCTCCCTTC
Source organism: Galagoides demidoff (assembly GCA_963574575.1). Lineage (NCBI taxonomy): Eukaryota > Metazoa > Chordata > Mammalia > Primates > Galagidae > Galagoides > Galagoides demidoff. The sequence goes on from CAUYQV010181248.1 coordinate 20,846, forward strand.
TTCCTCTGATATCACATTTTAAATGTGGCCAGGCACAGTGGTTCATGCATATAATCCTAGCACTCTGGGAGGCCAAGGCTGTTGGATCACCTGAGCTCAGAAGTTCTAGACCAGCCTGAGCAGGAGTGAGACCCCCCTCTCTACTAAAAATAGAAAAATTAGCTGGGTGTTGTGGTGGGCACCTGTATTCCTAGCTACTTGGGAGGCGTCAGCAAGAGGATTGCTCAAGCCCAAGCATTAGAAGTTACTATGAGCAATGATGCCGTGGCATGCTACCCAGGGTGACAGAGTGAGACTCTGTCTCAAAAAATGAATGTTTTAAATTTATAACCTATTTAATAAGGAAGATGAGCCATAATGAAAAAGTTATTTTAATTATAACACACTTTATATCCTTTCTACCTTTTCCCTTCTTGCTCATACCTACTGTAGAAACAAAATATACAAGGTCCTGCTCCTGTTCCTATATCCTCTTACTCATGTTTCAAAATTCCAGCTAGTGGTTTTAGGGGTCACTGTTTTTAGTCTAGCTTCTGTTGTTAGTGCTTCTAAATGCCAGGCCCTCTGATAAGACTCTTAAGATTTCTTGTTTGTTTTTATTTGAAGGAAGTGTCTTTTTCTGTTTTTCCAACCCCCATCCCCACCTTTCCCAGAAAGTAGTCATCTGTTTATCCAAAAACTTGCCTTCTAAATTCACGTATGACATTGGGATGCCTCTGAAACTAGAATAACTTAGGTTCACATATCAATTTACAGCTTAAAAGCACATTCGTTCATAGAAGCTCTCCTTCCCTTCTTTTTGAGAACATAAGAACGTGTGCTAGGATCTGTTTTACAAGTTAGAAATGTTAAAAATGAATAAAACATGATCCCTTCCCCCAGGAAGCTCCTGGCCTAGTGGGAGAGCCAAGTGTAAACAGATCAGTACTGCACGGTGCTCTGGCCGTGGGACTGGAAGTACTTGGTAGGTACCTAAGGCGCAGCAGGCAAAGATGGAAGTGGTCGATTCCTAGGGAGAGGAGCAGACTCATGGCAGGGGTGAGGGTGGGGCTGTCGCCAAGGATGACTAGTTTAGATAGAGAGAAAAGAGGATAGAGACAGAAAGCAAAGGAAGGGGTGGGGTGGGCAGTCAGTGGGCGAAATGCAGGAGCAGGAAGAAAAGATGAACTGACTCGTCCCTCTGTCCATGAACAGGTTACAGATTTTGGGAGGGAGGAGGTGGGAAGAGGAAGCCCAGAGTCATGAGAGGGGGAAAAACGGGCCCTGGTGAGCTCAGAGAGGACAGAGGTGAGCCCCTGCTCCCGGGGAGCCTGGTGGGGGCACTGCCAGTTTTGAGAGCCAGGGCAGACGCATCTACACATCCAGCATCATTTGATGTAAAAACAAACTACTCCCAAGTCACAGTACATAAGGTGAAAACATCCCCTCTCCCCAGCGGTCTCTCCTTCTTCTGCACTCCCCAGGGCTGACTCTGGTTAACAATGTGGTGCTTCCTTGTAATTCTCTATAATGGCTGCATCGAACAGCTTTATAATAACATTTAATTAATATAGATTATGTTTGTGACGGGCACATCTATGTGCCAGGAACTGTGTGAAGAGCAAGGGGCATTCAGAAATGATGAAGGGTCATCCCTGACCCTCTAGGTCAGTGGTTCTCGGCCCTTTAATACAGTTCCTATGGGTCGCGACCCGCAGGTTGAGAACTGCTGCTCTAGGTGCTCACAAGAGAGCATGGGAAGAAGACTTGGAAAAGAAACGAGTCACATGACAACCATGTATTTAAATACCGTAAGAATAATTTACAAAGTACTGTAAGAGTATAGAAAGGTGTTTTTAAAAAAAAAAAAAAAAACTTGAAAACATGTTACTTTTCCAAATAAGCCACCGCACAGGGTTTATAGCAAAATTCCCTGCTGTAGCCAGCAGATGAAGTATCAGAGGGTTAATCTTCAAGTTAATCTCTTTTGTCTTCTTTTTCTATGCACTTCCAGGGAGGTGCAGCCAAAGAAATGGGAGCTGGGGGGTCTCTGGCCACTGCGCCAGCCTGGGAACAAACGCTCTTATTGTGGGGGCCATGTTTTCCATGAGTCGACATAATGTAGATCCCACCACAGAGAACCATGCTGAAAATCCACAACTTCTGCCAATATCCTTAGGGAGCAGGAGGGGGAATAAAATGAGGGGAAGACAAAGGGGGAAGGGGGAAGAGTGAGAGGGGAAAAGAAGGGGACAGGAGAAGGCGGAAACGGTAAAGAGAAAGAAGGGGAAAAGGAAGGTGGGGGGGGGCTCTGGTACCCTAAATAAAAGTTAAAAGCAGTGGAACACATTCTTCTTAGTAAAGCATCACAAGAATAGAGAAGCAAGAATCCAATGTACTCAACTCTAATATGAAGGCAGTTGATGAGCTAATACAAAGGATGGGGTAGGGGAGTGGGGGGGGGGGAGAAAAAGAGTTAAAAGCAGCTCCTGTAGCTGATAAGCTGCCAGTTTTCATTTCAGAGTTTTCTACTTTATGATACAGGTGATCTTACTGGCAACATGTGGAAGTCTATTAATGGCTCTGAGATGTTTGACTGAAAGAATACAAAATTGGGAGGTTTCGGCCTCATTTACCTTCTGTAATACTTGCAATACATGAACCATCAGTAAAGAATGTCAGGCATGGCCTTCTGGTTAAGCTGTGACAGATGATACATGTGCCGGCTGGGCCCCTCTATTGTTTTCCTCCTGGCAGAGGGGGAGCTGCAGGCCAGGGTGGGAAGGCCAGGTCTAGAAGGGCGGGGGTTGGCTGCTCTCCCCAGAAGAATTGTGGAGAGAGGATGGGGAACAGGACTTCTGTTGAAAACAGAAACGTTGACTAGAAATAGACTGTCTTGAAGACAACTGGGAATCTTTATTTCATTCTCCCCCAAAGGTTTAAGTAAAAAACACTTATGAGCTGAGAGTCAGAATCTGATAGAAACAAGGTATTAAGAAACAGGATTGGCACTAACATTTTAAAGTTCTCAAAGCAACTGGATGCCTCTTTCTACACTTCTGACAAGCATTAGGGAAAGCAATTGTCCTTGCTCACTTTGTACTGATTTTTTTGTTATTGACTCCCTGTGGATGTGTATACATGTAGTAAAACCTAAGATATGTTATAGTCACTGAAAAGAAATTTAGCAAAAATACATGTATAACACCCAAATTAGTTTCTTACATTATCTTTAGGTATATAACAGCTAGAAAAGTTCTCACAAGAGTTTCTTCTGTAATAACACAGTGAAAAACAATTTTCTGTTGCTCTGTTAAATATTTTTAAAACTGTGCTTGGAATTTTCAAATCACATTGACAACATTTTCCGATGCAACAGCTCTTCAGAGAGGTCGCCACGGCTATGAAGGAGTCCTGTTGCATCCTGAAATATCTTTCTGCAATTTCTTTTTTCTATGTTCTTAAATCCTATCATATCTAGCCACCAAATAATAACTAACTAAATAAAAGCCTTTTTAGGATAATCTATGTGTTTTTGAGTAAGCACAAGTATAAAATGTTTAAAAGTCTTCACCACGGACAAGCAACATATTTGCCAGAATCTGCTGGGGGGGAAGCTCTGGCCCAGCCTCCCAGTGGGTGCTGACTAGGCAGGGACAGGAGGCACGTTATTAACCACTGTTTTAAGAACAGCTGCCCTCTCCCCCTTCAGCTCCCTTTATGCTTCCCCTCATCAGGGTAACTTTCCATGGCATATTTTGTTTCTACTGCCTTTTTACCCTCCAGGCCCCAAGCCAGGTAAGAATGCAGACAGATACAAGTCGACATGGCTATAATCCCTCAAATGGAAATGGGAACACCCAATGGGGTGGGGGAGGCAGGGATGTCTTGACAACACTTTACCTGAAAACAAGAAACTGACTCATCTCAATTATGGTCTCAGCACTCCTGGTATAATTTGAAACAGGGTAATTAAGGAAATTTAATTAAAGCCCAAAAGTTTTTCATAGGTGGGGGAAAGATCAATAAATGTAGATTATTAGCTAATCTGGATTTTAACGTCTCACTGCTGTTTATCATTGTTATTTTAAAGTTGATTGCTAGGTGTTCAGCTGTCTGCTGTATATGAATTACCTCATTTCCTCCTCCCTGCAACCTTAGGAAGTGGGCCCTATCATGAATCCCCCTTTACAGGAAGCTTAGAAAGGTTCTGTAACTCCTCCAGGGTGGTAGAGTAAATGATTCAAGTCATGTTCAAACCAGAATCTACAGACCATACCCTGGGCACTGTAGTATCAAAGGTTGTATCCTGACACAGTGTCTTTAAGCACTAGGAGAGGTTTGCTGGTTTATTCTGGAGGATTAAATGTAGTTTTTATCAGGTATCAGATAGGAGCCTACTTATTTACTAGGAATCTCCCATGTCTGGCATTGTCATATGCTGTATCTGGATTAATATTAGTCCTGCTCACACACTGCCCATCATATGTTTATCAACACACATCCCAGGACAAGTTTTTCTATCAACCAAACACACTAGATTCCAACCACCTGCCATTTTACTTCCAAAGCTGGCTCACAGTCCTGTCCTCACTAACACACTCCTCTCCACTCCTTCAATACAGCCCCCTTCCCTCTCGGGCCACCCCACAGGGGTCACCTGGTCCCTCTTTATAGACATGATTCTATAGCTCTCCCCATGGAACATGTTCCCTCCCCAACTGATCAGTGGACTTGCAGATGGATTCATCAGCTCTCTCCGCACCAGGCTATTTTAAGTCCATACAATCACCACCTGATGGGGATTCTGGAAAGCAGAATGTTATAAGGCTAGAGAATCACTTGGAAATGAGGATCAGTCAGGATTTAGACAGCAGCCCTCAGAGGGAAATGCTGATGTAGGGAGTGGAACCACAGGTAGAGGCTCAGGACCCACCTAGGAAAGTACCCTGTGGCTGGGCTGTTCTAACACTCTGCATGGTGGCACGTAGGAGGAGGAAGCTTCTCAGAGTAACTTGGAGGCTTGTGTGCACACAGGTGTGGGCTCTTATCAGGGGCTCTCCTACCTCCTTCCCCGAGCTCTGCACATCACTTCAGTACAGCAGTGGCTCAAAAAGCCTGACTAATCAAAATGGTGACTGACTTCTGCTGCAGACACATCTCTGGTTCACAAATCAAATCACAACCCACACTTTACCCCAGGACTCTTAATTCTAGAGAATGAGAAATTTTATAATAAGAACACCAAGTGGTGACCCATTCAACCAGGCCCAGCTTTTCCACATACACATTACCACATACTGCACGCTTAATCTAAATGTGTTGGGCAGTAAGAAACTATAGGACTTATTCAATGAATTGAAACCTTTCTATTTCACTGAGACAGAGACAGTAACATAGGCAATTTCTCATAACAGTAGGTCTGTATACAGCAGGTACCCCAATACTGTTCACTTAATAGCTTAAAAAACAAGGGATTAGAGACAAAAGACCTTGCGTTATTTGTGCTAAATTACTTGAAACTCTAACCCTGAATAAAATAAAGTTTCTACCTGCACAATATTGACAAGGAAGAGGAAAAAACTGGGAGACAGTAGCTTGACTTCCCATCTACTGAGCTACACAAGTTGATAATGACCCTCAAGGTCAAGCTATTCTTCTTGAAAATCCCAATACAAGAGGCTGTTTATATTAAATAAAGAATCTGCACAAGGACCCACTCTCTAATGGGCAGCTTTTCAGCACAATGAGTGTGATTACCTGCTGAGGGAATTAGGTAATCCACTGCTAGGTAATCCTTTGTGTTCACCCTGCCCAAAACAGTGAGGAGCCTTAGGCTGTATCTCACGCCTCATTGTCAATACCAATGTTGATCACAGTACAGTGTTATTCATTCCCTATTTATTGATAAATGGTCATGGGCTTGATGGTCTGCAGGGGACCAGGCAGCTGTACCCTGCAGATGGGGGTGATGCATCTGTCTCCAGCAGTGCAGGTGGACAAAATGATGGGTTATTCCCCTAGAAACTGTCTCAAAGAATGCTGGGCAGGGGGTAAACTCAAAGATTTTCTTTTGTCAACTTCTGTCATGGAGGTCTGGCCCCACTTGGTGCTCACAAGGCGAAATGTATAATTTGAGGAAAACTCTTTCTCTTCTTTTAAATCTAAAACATAATGTTCATGGCCATGTGGTTACTTAGAACTAAAAGAGGGAGGAAGGACGGAAGAGAGAGAGCATACACTCACTAAACAAGGTTTCCATAGTGACTTTTCAAGAGATTATATGAATTGCTACAGCAGCAATTTTTACAATCTGAACAGAAGTGCCCTGTACATGTTTCTGTAATAGATGCAATTTCCCTGTGCTGCAAATTTGTGTTCCCAGGACAGCAGATTTGACTGAGGACAGAGCAAGGCACTGGGGATAGAATTTTAGGAGCAGGGAGGTGCCTGTGGCTCAAAGCAGTAGGGCGCTGGCCCCATATACTGGACTGGAGGTGGTGGGTTCAAACCCACCCAGGCCAAAAATTGCAAAAAAAAAAGAATCCCAGGCGCATCAGGGAAGGCCTTAGCTGCAATGCTGGCCCCAGGTGCTGTGTGGTGGCAAAGGCACCTGCTGTGACCCTGGTTGAGTTACCCGCCTTGCTGAGTTCCAGGGGTTAAGCAGCATGTTCGCTTCAAGGCTCCTGGCACAGGGGGACCGGTACACACTGGCTACTGGCTGCTGGCTGTGTTAGGTGCTGGGGGTGGGGGGTCTTCTGCGTCTCCGGCTCCTCCTCAGTAGAGCAACAAGCAAGGTAGGCCAGATTGGAGCCTTTTTGTTTCAAAAGCAAGTGAACTTATAAAGGTCACTGACAAATTATGATAAAAGCCTCCCCCAACCGGCACCTTTCTCTGCCACTGGCATTACTGGTGCCATAGGAAGCTAACTTACTGGAGCAGTTTACCGTCACTGTTGGCAGAGGGTATGAAGATTAGGGGAGACGCATGCCTAAGAAGCCCAGTGCTTCCCCCACCTTCTTGCTCTATGGACCCAGACAATCAAGCCCTCCTGAGTGTATTGCTTTTGAAACTGACCCGTCCTCCCTCTCATTGCTGCCTAGGTCTCTCCATCTCTCACGTGGTTACTGCAAGGACATCCCAACCCCTTCAGCTTTTCAGATGAGTCTAGCGCCTCTCAGAGCCTTCAGCGCAGAGGAAGGTTCTGCAAGGGTCCGTGCCCCTGCCTACCTTTCTAGGGTCATCTCTGATCACTTTCCTGCTCCCTCTCACTTCCCCTGGCCCTGACAAGCAAACACAGGCACACACGCACCCCCCCCCCCCAACACACACACACAGGGCTCATGCCTATCTTTACCTATTCTGTTCCCCCAGCCAGATGGGCCTTCCTGCTCACCAACACCTGGCTAATTCATCCTTCAAGATTCTTCCTGGGAAATCTTTGGCCCGTCTTGCCTCATCTATAATGCCATGATAAAGGAAGCATCATCTGGCCTAGAGCTACTGAAGTCTCTTTGTAGCTTCTTTTCTCCTGCAAAGCTGATGTCAAGAATTAGGAGGCGCTGTGCTGCACTAATTTTTATGGACGGAGGGATCAAGGGAGTGAATTTCTGGAAATGAGCTGCGTGCTAACAGGGCCAAGCGGAGCCTGGGAAGGCACGGGTTAACGGAGCTCCGGGCTCTGTCTCCAGCTGAGCGGCGGGAGCCGCAGGGAATCCCATCCCAACGCAGCATTCCTCTCCTGCTCAGCCTTTGTTGCGGGGACAGCATTTTTACAATACGGCCTCTTGAAGATGACAAAGGTCCCTAACTCTGCCTTTCGGGTTTCTTTTTAACGCTCCACCCACCCACCTCACTCCTGCCTTTGCCCAAGAAAAGAAACGCTTCCCTAATCAAAAGTAGATTAACTCTCCCCCTTTTCTCTCGGTGCATTTGCACTGGGAACTCATTTACGAGGCTATAAACAGACCCCTGGGTGGAGCGATTTATCCGCCAAGGAAAACCCGGACAAAAGCAGCGGCCTTTCTCGCGGTTGTGTATTTACGGTCCGCTGCTGCGCTGAGGGGCTCCTTCCCACTCATCTCCCACTCAGACCTTTCTCAAAGGGTAAACAGCATCCCGAAGCCCAAGGAGAAAACGGAGGGACCCTTGTGACGTTTCTTACTGAGCCAAAAGAGAAAAAGGCAAATCGGAAAACAAAATGTTTTAAAGTATGAAAGAATGGCTCCTCCGTCACCCACCCCCACCCACACTGTCCTTTAGGTGAGATTTTGGGATCTGACACAGCAGACTAGGCTGCCTCCTCCGTCCAGTTTGGATGTGGCCAGTCTGTGTGGTTGGTATTATGGATTATATTAGTTCAGCGAAGAATCTTAACATTTAGAAGCAGCATTCAATTTTGCATTACGCTTGTATTATTTTCAAATATCTTATTTCTCATCACACTTGTATTATTTTCATATCATCTCCTTCCCTTAGAGAGTAAAGACGATTCTTACTTTTTATAAAGAGTCATCTCTTAGGTGGTGTCTATGGCTCAGGGAGTAGGGCACTGGCCCCATATACCAGGGGTGGTGGGTTCAAGCCCAGCCCGGGCCAAAAACTGCAAAAAAAAAAAGTCATCTCCTTCATTAAGGGTCCAGTTACTGTATGAGAATTTTCCTGACGTATAAGTTAATTAAATTCTGACACATGCTACATACAACATGGGTAAACCTTGGAAACATGCTAAGTGGAATAAGCCAGATTCAGAGAACAAATGCTGTTTGATGTGAGGGACTTTCACAGAGACAGAAAGTAGAACAGGGGTTCCCAGGGGCGGGAGGTGGGGAGCGGGGCCTCACGTTGGATAGCTACAGAGCTTCTGTTTGGGATGGTGAAAGGCGTGCTGGAAAGAGACAGTGGTGATGGTTGCACAAAATTGTGAGTATAGATAATGCTACTGAATTGTACCATGAAGAAAAGGTAAAAGTGGTGAACTCAGTTATGCATATTTTACTATAGTGAAAAACAAAGTTAGTTGTAATTAAAAACTCACTTTGTTTAGGAAAGCCAGCCATCAGACAATACATTTTAGATGTTATTGCAAACATCATAAAAGATTTTCTTGGCCAGGTGCAGCGGCTCACGCCTGTAATCCTAGCACTCTGAGGCTGAGGGGGTTAGATTGCTTAAGCTTAGGAGCTGGAGACCTGCCTGAAGAAAATCGAGATTCCCGTCTCTACTAAAAGTAGAAAAACTAGCCAGGTGTTGTGGCAGGTGCCTGTAGTCTAGCTACTCGGGAGGCTGAGGCAAGAAGATCGCTGGAGGCCAAGAGTTTGATATTGCTGTGAGTTAGGACACCAGAGCACTCTACCCAGGGGCAACTGAGTGAGACTCAGTCTCAAAAAAAAAAAAAAAAAAGAAAGATTTTCTTGCTATGTAATGTAGGCCCATCCATCAGTAAGGACTGCATGATCACAGCTGTAATTCACAAGTAAACTAACTTCACTGGGCGACCAGGCTGAGTGGCCTTAAGTTAATTAACCTACTAAGGAGTTCTTTCCTCTGGCTCCTTGGTGCCATCTCATCACCTCCTTCCATCCTCTCCACTTGCTATGGGCTAGGAAATCAAATAATTAAGTTTATTTTAAACATGTAGGGCAAATAGGCTCTTAGTGAGAACTTGAGGCCTCTCCCTGGGTAAAGACACAGGATTTACTGTTTGGCATTTGAAATATCTATTTTGGCTGCTCAAAGGACTTACTTATTTCCTGGCTGCATGCTTGAGAGCTGAGGCTGGTGGAGATGCAATCACTAGTCAGTAGATTTAGGGTTCCTGAATTGCACTCATTTATAGAGGCTGCAGCTGAGGTCAGAGTGGTGACTTGTCCATGGACACACAGCTGACTGTCAGCATAAAGCAACCCCGGTTTGACTCAGCTCAAATCAAAATTTTGGAAAAAAAAAATTCATTCTGCCATTGTAGCCTTCTGTTATACTAGAAAAAATTCTAACTATATGTAGGTATGCCAGGTAAACCCAAAACTGCAACGTGATATAACATATCCTTTTTAACTTACAAAGTTAAAATAATTTTCTGAAATACCTTAACATACATTAGCAAGCACAATATTACAATACTTTAAAACCTACCGTAAATGACTGGCTTTGTCCAGATAATACCAGTTAATTAATAATCACATCTCTTTATCTGAATGCTTACGAATCACCCAGTGCTGTGCTAAGCATTTTACTCAGATAATCATATTTAATTTTCACAACCATCCTATTATTCTCATTTCAGATGAGGAAAACACCCTGAAGCTTAGACCAGTTTAGTAAGTTTCCCAAAGTGACACAGGGAAGTGGTAGGGCCATGATCTGGATTCAGTGCTTATAGATTTTTAAGTCGGTGCTCTTCCTGGTTTTATTACATCGCATGGGGATGAGGTAATTGTGTTGCCTCTAAAAGTCTGTTGTAAGAATTCCCCTTAGGACAGTGGATCTCAACACTGATTGCTTCTTGGGAATCCAGGGAGCTTTAAGGAAAGCTGATCCCAGCTCCAGAGCCTGGGATTTCACAGCTCAGGGTGTGATACTGCAGTTGTAAAAGCTCAGGAGGGAATCTGAGCTTTAGAAAGATTCTTAGTTTTCTAATCTTCTGCTAGATTTTTTTTTTTTTTTTTGGAGAATCTTGCTCTGTTGTTTGGGCTAGAGTACCATGGCCTCAGCCCAGCTCACAGCAACTTCAGACTCCCGGGCTCAAGTGATCCTCCTGCCTCTGCTCTCTCTCTTCCTTCTCTAGGTGTCCAAGAACAGGGGTGTGTGATTGAGCACACAGGCTCGAGGCTCGTCATGTGACCTGGGTGAAATGCTTCGGATTAGTGTCACTAAGTGCAAGTAACACCTTTTCTTTGGAAGAAATTTCTGGCCATGGGAAACGTCTCCCCACTAAATGGCAGTGTGTTCAGAACATACTTTCCTGAATTCTATAATGTTCTACCCACCCAATATAACTGATCAATCAAAATGGCACACAAAATATAGCATGATTCTAACCCAGCTGAACAGAACCTAGCAAATCTTCAATAAAATTTTGCCCACAGGCAGTCTTTGAAATATATCAGCATTTCTTGATTAGTTCAGTAGTAATGGCTACTCAAGTTTTTGAAATGCCTTTTTATTAAAAGTCAAACTGTTCCCTTAAAAGCAAAGCCCAAGAGAACAAAAAGGAATTTAAATGCAGGCATGAGAGAGAGAGAGAGAGACACTCAAGTTGTCACCCTGGGTAGAGTGCTGTGGTGTCATAGCTCATAGGAACCTCAAACTCTTGGGCTCAGGTGATTCTCTTCTCTCAGCCTCCCCAGTAGCTGGGATTACAGGCATGTATTCTACTTTCCCTCCAAAGATGCTAAGATGAAGCAACTATAATTCTAATGTCAGAAATACACTGACATATCAAGTCTTCTTGGGACACTGAAAGTTTCAGATAAAGCAAATACTATAGTTTGTGCAAGAATATTAGACTAAATTATGCAAACCCTCTTAGTAAAAGAAAAATCTACAAATATCTATATTTACAAGCAATTGTGCTAATTTTCAGGAACATGAATCAACTCTCAAATACTAAGAGCTTGAAATTCTTCTAAACCATTTATAAGGTATAAATGAAAAGTACAGTAAGGATATTTGTGGTAGTTTTTATTAGTCTTACTTAATATTAATGAAAGACCATGTGTTTTGGCAATGGGTACAGTCTTCTTTAATCTTCTAGTCTGGGCAAAGGGGTGGGGGGAATGGTCTATTTGTAACAAGTCATAACGCTCCAGAGGATAAGTACAGTCAGTTCTGCTATAATGTTTGTTTTGAAAATATGAATTTGTTCCCACACTATTAACACTTTAGAGAAAATTCAAACTTAATTCAAATTTCTCAATTTTGCCTGTGCTTACACAGGATTTCATTCCTTCCAACCCCTTGGTGAATGCACAGAATTGCACCCAATTCCAGAGGGTATCACCAAACACATGTGCATCCCTCACCACCGACCAGCTACCTGGGTTCCCCCCAGTGCTCCCACGCAGAGCACCCATCCCTGCCAGCCTCCCTGCTCTGATGGCTCTATTGCCTCTCAGCGACACTGTTTCCCCTTGTCCTTTTTCTCTTATCTTTCTTGTCCTTACACTTCCTTCTGTTCTCTTCTGGAACACAGGGTGGCAAACGTGAGGACCTGGTGGCTTCCACAAATGACTTCAGATCTTAAGGCGAAGCATATTTACCATAGTATGCATTTCTTAATCATTTAACGTGCAAAAACCTGCGCTTCCATTTTTGTTGGATTCCTGTGTGCCATGGTTGAAGTTTCTGAGTGCTGCTCTCAGGACCCTGTTTTTTACCTGTGATTTTGCAGAGTGAGTGATTTTCAGGGACACACGTTATACATCATACAAAATGTATGGTTTGCAAAATGACGGTTGGGTCGTTGACGGACTGCATATGGTGGTGGTCCCATAACATGGTATCGTATTTTTACTGTATGTTTTCTGTTTAGAGACACCCATATTAATACACCACTGTGTGACAGTTGCCTGCAGTATTCAGTACAGAAATATACTGGACAGGTCTGCAGCCTAGAAGCAATGCTGTGCCACACAGCCTACGTGTGTAGCAGGCTACATAAGCGCTGTGTTACTCCCACAATGATGAACTCGCCTAACATTTCTCAGAACACATCTCCATCGTTAAACGATGCCAACTGTATTATTGAAGAACCCGTCATAGGCATTATGACATGCATAAAGCTTTCTCCCTTTATCATCTGTCTTCTTACTCGGGTCTTAGACATGCTGAAGATGGCAGAGCCTCAGCCGCTTGGGTCCCTGAATGACTGCGTGGAGGAGCACTGCTCCCATTTACCTGAACACTCACCAAGGGCAGCCACAGGAGAAAGGAGGAGACTGTGCTGTGCTCAGCCACTAGACTTGGAAGCCTATTTGTTGCTGTGGCTTAGCCTTCCCTCCCTAATACACTAGGGGTTTCAAATCTTTAGATGGGTGGTTTTCACTCAGGTGCAATTTGCCCCCTACCACAGGAGGTATTTGGTAACATCTGGAGACATTTCTGGTTGTCATGGTGGGGATGGTGGGGATATATCAACATCTAGCGGGTAGAGGTTGGATTTGCTGTTAAATGTCCTATGATGCACATGACCATCTGCCATAGCCAAGGACATGATGGTGCCAATGATGCCTGCTCCAGAGAGCTTAGGAAGAGGGCTGGAAACTTTGAACCTTCTGTTAGAGCAGTGGTTCTCAATCTGTGGGTCATGACCCCCAGGAACTGTATTAAAGGGCTGCAGCATAGGAAGGTTGAGAACCACCGTGTTAGGGCCTAAGAGGAGATCTGTGGTGAAAGGAGTGGGCTTTAGGAGAGAGACCTGGGTTGCAATTCCAGCTCTACCACTCCCCATCGATGTGACGTCACTTTGCTATCTGTACATTCAATATTCACCTACTGAAATAGGGCTTATAGAGTACCCAGGTGATGGAGCTGCAGCTGGGGTCTAAGTGCTGAATCAGCACCTGACTTATGGTAAGTACTCAAATATTAGTTGCTGCTGTTTTCCAACATTTTTGTCTTACTGAGGCATAGCTGGAATATTTAGAAGTGGCAGCCACGTAGTGCGTTCATAGCTGGTGGGGTCTATTGAGGTGATGGGGTGTCATGTGACACTCACTGCCGACCACACTCCTGGGAGAATCTGAATAGCATAGGTATTTTCAAAGGTTTTCCTAAGTTGTGACTCAAGATCTGGCCATAAAGGCTGGAGTGACCATCTCAGCCTGGCCTCAGTCATGATGTTCACGTGAACTCCCGTGGACAGCAACTCTGCAAACCTCAGCTAGCTTGGCTTTTACCAAATGCTGCTGCCCTGAGCTGTTTTCGCTGGTCATTAACAATCGATTGGCAGGTATTTATGGAACATTCAAAGTGGGCCAACTCATTAGGAGTAGAAAGAGGTGGAAGAAGAGTTCCTGCCTCTCTCCCAGCTGAGACTGGAGTGGAGAGATGAACCCTCAAAATTGCTCTGTGTCGCCGCCATCTGAGTTTGTTTTGCTGTTGAGGTGGTAAGTGAGGAGGAGGGAGATGGAGGGGTCAAAATAACAGCAGCAGCAACAATAGAGATAAAAACAGTCCTAGTGAGATTTGGGGACTAGGCACAGTGATTAGATAAATTATTTGAGGAACAGGTTTTAAATAAGAAAAAAATCTAACAGGTTTGCTTTTAAATGACCACAGATCTTAAAAGGTTTTAAGCCAGATCTCATTCACCCATTTATGATGAAAGCCCTTTATAAGAGACACGCTCACATAAAAGTGCTCAAATACCACGTAAAGGAAAAGTACAATCATGCCAAGTACTACAGTGTAAGTTCTGTATTAAATCCATCCGTGTAACAAGCCTTTGATAAAAAATCCTTGCCAACTCCTACGCTCCAGCACTGAAGACAGTTTCCCCCTCAGTTATTTAAAGAAACTTTCAATGAATCTTGTAAAAGACGCCAGGGCAACAAACATCATTTAAACTGGAAGGAAAGTATGTAAGGGAGATATCAGCAAATATAAAGATGATCCAATATACAACTATGCCCTTCTCAGCAGCCCTCTGTCTTGGTCCAAACCTCTGTCCTGTAGTGTCCTAAGCAGTTATGGCTGGCCCAAGGACTGCCCCAAAGCCCTCTGTTACGGTTTATTAGGAAAGAGCAGCAGAGACACAAGTTGTCCTTCCCTCACCAAACGATGCTGTCTCTGGCAGGATCAACGGGACGCCACGCTCCATCAGAACCACCTCCACACTCCACAGCATCATCCTCCAGGGGCCGGGGGGAGGTGTCCCAGGACAAAAGCCAACTCAGATTCCATTTTATCCAACTCATAGATACCTCCCAGCGTAAGAGCTAAGCGTCTAGGCAGAGTACGTGGTGAAATCACTGCACAGACTCTCCAGGCCTCATTACGAGGTTTCTTCTTTTCATTCTGCACAGAGCTGGGGGAAGCCTTGATTCCCAAAATGAGACAGTCCTCTTCCAGTTAATTGGATCACCCCAGGCCCAAGAGCAGCCTCTTCCCTAAGCTACAGCAAGGTGCAGAGGAGCCTTCCATGTGTTTCAAGTCACGTGGTGTGTGAACACCCTTCTCTCTTCTCCCCACCCTGACGCTGTCTGTACAGTCACTGAACAAAGAGGCCACACAGAGTGGGGGCTGGAGATCGCCCTTCTAATCCCCATTCAGCTCCAGCTTCTGGATGATACTGCGTGTTTCTAACAGATGAGGTTAAGCTCTGGAAGTTCACATTTTGAACACTGAAGCTATAATATTCACTTTTCAGCTTTTTAACAAACTTTGTGGACACACGTGCTTGAAAGGGATTTTAGTCCTCTGGCATACGCTAAAAAAAAAAAAAATCACACTTATCCATCTCCCTCCAATACACATGTCCTCAACATCCTGAAAGATGATTGATTTAGCATCTCCTAGAGCTCAAAGACACCATTTGTAGTAGGAATGCAACTTCTAATTACACAGCATTATATAACATTACAAACTATTTTAAAACTTTACTAAAAGGTTAAAACAGGCCATGAACTATATCCGAGGCCAAATTTTATGAGGCTCTCAAAGGCTCTTTTATAGAGATCATTTCAGATGATTAAAGTAGCCCACTCTACCCATGGCTGTCCCTGCTCCGTCAATCCAAGGTCCCATTAAACATGAAAGAGACCCTTATATGCCACTTTCCAACTAGGGGTTTCTATCTCTCCACAAATTGTATCAGTGGCTATTTTATAATACTTTTAACTTTTAAAAATCGCTTTCATATTTATTATCTCATTTTATCTGTGAATGCTCTTAGAAGCCATAAATAAAAATGGAAATAACAGCCCCATTGTGCCTGTGAACATGGGGGATGGGCAAGACTTTACCTCTCTCTTTAAAATGTCAAGTGTACAAGGAGCAAAGGGGCAGGAGGTGCAAGAGCCATGGCAGGGGAGGGGGACGGGGGCTCACTGAGAAGGGGATAGGGGAATAAAAACTGGAGAGAGCAGCAGGAATAAGATGACCATATTTTTTAGTTAAAGTTTCAGGAAGTATCTGAATCCTTAAATAGCAAGGGAAAGAAAAAGATGTCTCTATATGTGTGATTATTTTAATACAATGTCTCTATGCGTTAGAAAGAAAGACAACCTTTCTGGCATGTGTGAGCAACATCTGGAAATCCTATTGCCCACCTAAGGTTAGTGATCTCTCTTCTCGGATATAAGCTACGCTGATAATCGGACCATGTTGAAATGTCAAAATCATTTGTGCTAATGTCTTTTAAGCTAGTGGGTGTATCTCAACAATCTTTCACAAAAATATTGCTGTTTACAAAGCCTAAAAATGACATATCAACTTGGGCTGTGAGCATTATGTATTTACATGGCATATAGATAAGACGTATCGCTGGGGAGGGGGTAGCACGGAAATTACACCAAGGACATTCAATAGAGCAGACTGCACAAAGTCAGCAATTATATTATAACTGAAAAGTGCCTCATCAGTTATCTCTATAAACCATTAGACTATTTTCTTCTAGAAATTATTCTTCCTCAGAACACACTGAGAGGTAAATTCATCTTTTAGGCACGGTAAGAGCTCACTGTAGTAGGTAATAAGCAGCCCCCTTCCCAATTTAAAATTCTACATTTGAAAAATAGAGGCTATTAGAGAAGTCATCCTTAGAATTATAAGAACAAGTTAGAAATAGATCTAGGGAAACAGATTTACTGTTATTTTCTTTTTTTTTGCAGTTTTTGGCCGGGGCCGGGTTTGAACCTGCCACCTCTGATATATGGGCCCAGCGCCCTACTCCTTTGAGCCACAGGCGCCACCCCAAGATTTACTGTTTTAAAAGTATGCCCACATACGAGTAAGTCAGTCTTTATAGGGTAGAGTTACTATAGGTGGGAACTAATGGGTTAGTCTTCACAAAGGAAATTACCCAATAAAATAGGTCGAACCACCCTGTCAAGGTTGTGATCTTGAGAAACAAGGTGGTCACAGAGCCAAGGCAGATGAAGGCACCTGATCTGAAGAGATTCCAAAGTTTTCTAAGAAGAGGAGGCCAAGCCTTCTAGTGACTTCTGGAATAAGGGAGCATCTACTAATTTCTGCCTGGGCGCCTCGCCTTACAATTGGGACTTTCCTCCCCAACCATCCTCCTTCCAACAACCCCCCTCACTTCTCTTTTCCCTAATTAGGTTTCACCAGCTTTTCAGTGGGTTTATTCAAAATAACAATGGTAGAATTACCCGTTTCAAATTTCGTTTTTCTGCTGTCACAAATCGGCTAATCTGTTTTTTGTGAAAACGATGGTCACTCTTAACTAGCAAATTCAGAGGAAGCTGGGGCTGGTGATGCTCACGGCTCCACTAATTGCTTACCATGTGCCAGGCACCACTGCATGAGCTTTTCATATATTATCTAATTCGCTTGATAATCCCATGAGGCAGGTCCTGTTTATTAGTCCTGTTTTATAGTTGACGAAACATGGTACACATTTATAGTCTAGGACAGGGGTCAGTAAACTATAGGCCTTGGGTCAAACAGGCCCTGAAGATTTACTGTAACCTCCAGGCCTATTCATTACAAACGTCTACAGCTGCTTTTTCAACGGCAGAGCTGAGTAGTTGTGACCTAGACTTTAGGGCCCAGAAGACATCGATTAAGTTTTACTATTCAATCGTGTATAGAAAAAGCTCACCAATCCCTAGTGTAAAACACAGTTAACTCCTGGAAAAGAAAAAAGGCAAGAACATTTGGACACCTTCAACTAGAACTTATGAAATTTTCTTAGCGGAGACTGAATTTTTTTTTTCTATCATTCCTATCTTATTTTTTCTCAACCCAAGATATATCCACAGACCTCAGGAAAAAAAATATATAGTTTTTATAGAATACTGGTTTAGTGACTAACAGTTTCTCTCTCAGTGAGGTGAGTTTTGATTAGGTGGAAAAGTTTCCAAGAAAGAAAGGCCAAAAAAACATAGGCCAAAGAGAGCTTTAACAACCCTACATTTCCTGAGAGATTGTAAAAGTGTTGGCTGTTTCACGAGTATTTCTTCTCAAGTACAAATGACATCACTGTTGGAATTTTTAAGAACGTGGCCCATTTTATTCAACATTTGGTACCACATATTGTTCTGGTTGACCATTTATTAACTTTTCTATTTTTACTGGGAAGGTATGTCATA